>JABUQX010003950.1:15000-17500 GCA_015478945.1 Trachelipus rathkii | reverse complement strand
TCTACTATTAAAAGAATAAATAAACTTTGATTGTGTAATGCTTCTGAATATCCATTGTATTCCATCTAGTCGTCAGTAACCACGCAACTTTTCCTTTGGTAATCATCTTCTTTCCAAAAATAATAGCTTCGTCATTACGCCATTCAACAGTTTTGAAAAGGTCTATAAAACTAAATGATCTTTATCATGAAAATAATCCTGAGGAGATTATATTGCCTTTTAAGAGTTAGTAGATGGGGGGATGCTATAGCTTCTATTTTTTCTAAATCATTATTAACTTCTGTTATTGTGTTAATTTATTGATGAATGATAATAGCAAATCCGGTATTTCATGCCATTGGCGTTTATTGGCTGTTCTGAGAGTGAAGCTTGTAATATGTTTCTCACAGTTCTAATATGCCTTTCCAAAATGAATCTCCATTGAGAAGCATGTGTGCTGAAAAATCACTGTATTTCTTGTGTTCAATAAATTTACTGGCTTGTTTTCAAAATTTATTTTGTTCTTAATTTTTTATTAGCTTTACAAATTGTTCCATTAGCGGATCGTATCAATTCACATTACTCTGCGGCTGATAAAATCTTCTAAGAGCATTAATAAAAGCATCAGTATCTAATGAATATAACATTTCTAAATGTATTGCTGCTACTTAAACATGAAAATATTAATCATATCTTATCTCTAACTTTACTCTTCCTCCTTAACCAAAAATGAACCAACACAATCTATGCTTCACTCGCAAGTCTATCACTGCGGCAAAACCTTCCCATCAACGATCAGTTGTTTTGCATGAAGCTTTATACCAAATATGCAGTCTTTCAGAATTTTCTTAATATTCATTGTCCAATAATGCAATACCTTTCTCTCTAGTATTTAAAAACTTTTTTTCCTAAATGCCATTAATTCTATGAAATTGGCTTATAAAAGGAACTGTTAAATGATTATTAGGCAAATAATGGATGTTAACTCATATGGTACAATCAAGTTTTTATTTTCTCCCACCTATCTTTATGATTTCGTCAGTATCAAAAATGGTAAGAATTTTGCCTAAAATGTGTTTTTTATAAAGCTTTTCTTTTTTATTGTATTTGATATCATGAAGCTTTATTTTGTACATATTTATATATAGCTTTTTCTGCATTTTTTAATTCTGTGATTGTCAAAGGACCTTTATTCCACTCTTTCTTATGCAGACCCTTTTTAACTCTTAAAAATCCAGCTACTTCACTTTAATTTCATTCAATAGAAGCAGAATGTAGCAGTTTGTCTGTTGCACTTTCTTGTAATTGTATGGCCATGACAGGTTTATTTTTCATAATTCCCTCACTGTCATCTCTAATTTAATGATTCATAGTTGCTCTGCCAGTGAGCTTTGTCTTGATGCAAAATTCTGGACAAACAGGCCCACATTGCTTGATGTTCCAAAAACTCATTAAAGATAAACCTTTACTTGCATTATATCTGCCTATTCAGCTTCGCCTGGTACATTAATTCAACTGACTTGTATTTGTTTGTGACCTTATGTAACACACGACTATTAGAACAAATATTTTAAATCTCTTTAATAATTTTTATGTATTTCAATACAAATCACTTGTCAACCCAAAAACTACTCATGTTTATGTTTCAGGTATCTAATTCATCCTTTAAGTTTGGTGGGATGTAACAGTCAATTTTGCTCACTTAACTCAATTTAAGGATGCGTTAGCATCAAATTTTATTTAATTGTATCAATCTAGTTTTAGAAATACTAAAAAGCATTTAACCTCACCTATCTCCCTTATAAATATGTAAATGAAATATGCAGTTTCTATACTCATACTTTAAGCATTTGGATATATGGCCTTGTATTCTAAAATCCTTCAACTTATAAAGGATATTCGCCATTTCATGTAACTTTTTTTTTTTTTATATCTGATGGAATATTCACCATGCCAGGTCTATTTTTTATCATAATTTGAAATATTTCTTTGCTATCACAAGAATGGCTATTATTTCTAATGATCATATATGTATAGAAAATATACAGCTAATAAAACCTCTTCTTGGTTAATTCCTTTATGCCCTTCATATATCTACCCTAGCTTTATTAACTCATTTCTGGTTCCCAGTTTAAACCTAATACTTTTTGTGAGGGTAGTTTTATCCAATGTTATGTTTTTGTCTTTAAATCTTTGTCAAGTCCTGGATTATCAATCTTTCTAAAAAAAATCTTGAATTACTTGCCACTCATGCCAGATTGAATCAAATGATTTTTTAAAATTCTCTTACTTCGTTGTAAAGTGTATAGCTCATTATCTTGATATATACAGACTTTAAGCAGTTATCAACATAAAAATTTTTCTATGAATAGTATCTTTGGCTAAATCACAAAATTTCTACCTCATTTACCTTTGTAGTTTGCTTCAAAAAACATATTAATTGCAATTGAAGGAGGAAACTGACCAAAAGCCAAATATGTTGAACTTTAAGCTATATTCCTCTAGGAATTTTTAAAATTCC
>JABUQX010003950.1:7500-10000 GCA_015478945.1 Trachelipus rathkii | reverse complement strand
AGTTACTATTAAAAGAAATAAAAACTTATTGTGTATTTCTCTTTTCTGTATCCATTTGTCTTCTTTTTTTTGCAGTAAAGGCAAATATTCCTTTATCCATCTTCTCAAAATAAATCTGCATTGATATTGAACTTGTTCAATCTTCTAATAAGTAAATATCTTATCATGAAATAATCTGGAGGGAATTGTTATATGCCTTTAAGAGTAGTAGATGGTTGTGCTATAGCTTCTATTTTCTAAATCATTATAACTTCTGTTATGGGTGGTTATTATGATAATTATATTCACAAAATACGGATTCAAGTTATCATCTGTCAATCTTATTGGCTGTTCTGAGAGTGAAGCTTGTAATATGTTTCTCACAGTTCTAATATGCCTGGTCAATAATGATCTCGTTATGAAAGCATGTGGTGGCTGAAATTATCCACTGTATTTCTTGTTGTTCAAATAATTACTTGCTTGTGTTCAAAATTTTATTTTGTTCCTTAATTTTTATTAGCTTTTAACAAAATTGGTATCCAGTATCTGATCGTATCAATTTCACATTGCCTCTGCGGCTGATAAATCTTCTAAGAGCATTAATAAAAGCATCAGTAATAATGAATATAACATTCTTAAATGTATTGCTTCTGCTACGTTAAACCATGAAATATTAATTCCATATCTTTTATCTCCTACTTTACCTTTCTTCCTCTTATACCAAAAAATGAACCAACACAATCTATTCTTCACTCTCAAGTCTATCACTGGCAACCTCCGATCCAACTGCCCCCCCAGATCAGTGTTTGCCATGAAGCTTTATACAAATTATGCAGTCTTTCAGAATTTTCTTAATAATTTCTATTTGCTCCAATAATGCAATACCGTTCTTAATGTATTTAAAACTGTTTGTTTTCCTAAATGCCCATTAATTCTATGAAATTGTCTTATAAAAGTAACTGTTAAATGATATTTGGCAAATTAATGTGGATGTTAAGCTCATATGTACAATCAAGTTTTTATTTCTCCCAACCTATTCTTATGATTTCCAAGTATCTAAAAATGTAAGAATTTGCTAAAAATGTGTTTTTATTAAATCTTTTTCTTTTATTTTGGATTTTATATCATGAAGTCTTTTATTTGTACATATTTATATATAGCTTTTTCTGCATTTTTTAATTCTGTGATTGTCAAAGGGACCTTTTATTCCACTCTTCTATCAGACCCTTTTAACTCTTAAAATCCAAGCTACTTTCACTTTAATTTCTCCAATCAGAAGCAGAAATGTAGGCAGTTTGTCTGTGCACTTTCTTGTAATTTATGGCCATGACAGGTTTATTTTTCAAATTCCCTCACGTCATCACTAATTATGATTCATATTTTGCTCTGGCAGTAGCTTTGTCTTGATGCAAAAATTTCTGGACCAGTGCCCATTGCTTATGTTCAAAACTCATTAAAACAGATAAACCTTTACTTTGCTATATCTGCTAGAGTTCAGCTGCCTGGACATAATTCCATGACTTGTTTTGTTTGGACCTTATGTAAACACACACTTATGAACAAATATTTTAAAATCTCTTGAAATAATTTTATGTATTTTCAAACACATTTCACTGTCAACCCAAAAACTACTCATTGTTATGTTGCATATCTAATCATCCCTTTAAAAGTTTGGTGGATGTTAACAGTCAATTTGCTGCACTTAACTCATTCTAAGGATGGTTAGCATCAAAATTTTTATTTAATGTATCAATCAGTTTAGATAATACTAAAAGCAATTACCTCACCATTCTCTCGAGAAATATGTAAATCTGGAAATAATGCAGTTCTATACATACTTTTAAGCCAGTTGGCCTTATATGCTTGGATCTGAAATCCTTCAACTTATAAATGATATTTCGCCATTTCATGTAACTTTTTTTTTTTATATCTGATGAATTTCATCATCCACAGTCTTCTTTTTAATCATAATTTTTTGAAATATTTTCTTGCTATCACAAGAATTGGGCTATTATTTCTAATGATCATATATGTATAGAAAAATATTACAGCTAATAAAACCTCTTCTTGGTTAATTCTTTATGCTCTATATTACACCTAGCTTTTTTAACTCGATTTTCTGGTCCCAGTTTAAAACCTAATACTTTTTGTGAGGTAGTTTATCCAAGTTATGTTTATTTCTTTAAAATCTTTGCTTAAGTCTTGATTAAATTAATTACAAAAAAAAATCTTTGAATTACTGCCACTTTCAGCAGAATGAATCAAAGATTTTTAAAAATTCTCTTACTTCTTTGTAAAGGTTATAGCTTCATTATCTGATTTTTACAGACTTTAAGCAGTTATCAACATAAAAAATTCTATGAATCGTAGATCTTTGGCTGAAATCACTAAAATTTCTACCTTCATTTACCTTGTAGTTTGCTTCAAAACATAATTTGCAATTGAATGGGAACTGACAAAAGCCAAAATTGTGAACTTTAACTCTTATTTCTCTAGGATTTATTTAAAATTTCCATTGTGA
>JABUQX010003950.1:0-2500 GCA_015478945.1 Trachelipus rathkii | reverse complement strand
GACTCGAACCATCGACAACAGCGTCACCGTTAGACAATGTACATTAGGCTCTACCACTAGTCCGATCCACCTCCCAAAAAAGAAGGCATTCGGAAGGTTTCAAATCTCCTGCTTCGATATTCACTGCTTTGAAACTCGATACTTATTTAAATCCAAAGAAGGTGATTGGAAAACCCCTACTGGGGCTTACAGCATCTCTACTGGGTGCTCCTGGGTTACAGAAGCAACGACCATAGTCAAATAACGCCGACATGCGACAACATGCTTGTTGCCACAAATTTGCAATAATAAGACGAAAAAACATTTCACTCACGCCAGACTCGAACCATCGACAACAGCGTCGTCGTTAGACAATGTACAGAGGCTCTACCACTAGTCCAATTCGCCTGCCCCAAAAAATAAGTCATCTGGAAGTTTTTCAAAATCTTCGCTGAATATCACCGCTTGAAATCAATACTTATTAAATTCACAGAAGAGTTTGGAAACCCCTTCTGGCATACACGCTTCTTCAGGGTACTCAGGGTTACAGAAGCAACCTTCACCAAAGTCCAGGAACGCCGAGAAACGCAGAAAATGTTTGTTGCCTCAAAATGTGCAATAATAAGACGAAAAAACTTCACTCGTGCTAGCTCGAACCATCGACAACAGCGTCACCGTTAGACAATGTTCAGGAGGCTCTACCACTAGTCTGATCCGCCTCCCCTCCAAAAAAGAAGATCTCGGAAGTTTTCAAATCTACTGATTCATATCACTGCTTTGAAACTCGCTATTTATTTAAATCACAGAAGAGTGGTTGGAACCCCTTCTGGGGCTACACGCCATTCTTCTGGGGTGCTCCTGGGTTACAGACAACCGACCAAAGTCAAGGAACGCCGACATGTGCACAAGGTACTTGTTGCCACAAATTTCAATAGAAGTAAAAATTTCACTCGCGCCAGGATTCAAACCATCGACAACAGCGTCGCCGTTAGACAATTACAGGAAGCTCTAACACTAGTCTGATCCGCCTCCTTCAAAAAAGAAGGCATCTCGGAGTTTTCAAACCTCCCTGCTTCGATATGCACTGTTTGAAACTCTGATATATATTTAAACCCACAGAAGGTGTTGACCCCTCTGCGGGCTAACACGCATTCTTCAGGGTTGCGCATGGTTACAGGAGCAAACCTACCAAAATAATTAACGCCAAAAGGCGACAAAATGCTTGTTGCGAAAAATTTGCAATAATAAGCGAAAAAAATTCACTCGCGCCAGCTCGAACCATCGAAACAAGCGACACCTTTAGACAATGTACAGCGGATGCTCTACCACTAGTCGATCCGCCTCCCCAAAAAGAAGGCATATCTCGGAAGTTTTCAAATCTCCTGCTCCGAATTCACTGCTTTGAACTCGATACTTATTTAAATCCATACAAGGTGGTTGGAAGAACCTTCTGGGTTACCACGGCATTTCTTCAGGGGTGCTCATGTGTTACAGGAGAAACCGACCAAAGTCAAGGAACGCCGGCATGCCACAAAATACTTGTTGCCACAAATTTGCCAATAAAAAGACGAAAAAAAATTCACTCGCGCCAGACTCGAACATCGACAACAGCGTCGCCGTTAGACAATGTACAGTAGGCGCTGCACTAGCCTATTCCGTCTTCCCTAAAAGAAGCGTCTCGAATTTTCAATCTCCTTGCTTCGATATCACGCTTGAAACTCGATACTTATTTAAAATCCAACAGAAGGCGTTTGAACCCCTTCTGGGGCTACACAGCATTCTTCAGGGGCTCATGGGTCACAGGAGCAACTGACCAAGTCAGATCGACGACATGGCACAACATGCTTGTACGACAAATTTGCAATAATAAAGACGAAAACAAATTTCACTCCGCCCAGGACTCAACCATCGACAACAGGCGTCGCGTTAGACAATTTACAGTAGCTCTACCAATAGTTCCGATCCGCCCTCCCAAAAAAGAAAGGCATCCCGAAACAGTTTTCAAGTCACCTACTTCGACATCACTGCTTGAAACTCACATGTACTTATTTAAATCATTAGAAGCCGTCTTGGACCTATATATATATATATATATATATATATATATATATAATATATATATATATATATATATAATATATATATATATAATATTATATATATATATATATATATTAATATAGATAATATATATATATATTATATATAATACACGTTTATATATATATATATATATATAATAATATATATATATATATATATATATATATATTATATATATATATATATATATAATATATATATATATATATATATATTATATATATATATATATATATATATATATATATATATAATATATATATATATATAACACTTAAATATATATATATATATATAATAATATATATATATATATATATATATATATATATATATATATAGTATTATATAATAATATATATATATATAATATATATATAATATATATATATTGAGATAAAGTTTTTTCTTGCCGTCA
>JABUQX010003949.1:30000-44971 GCA_015478945.1 Trachelipus rathkii | reverse complement strand
AACAAAGAGGAGATTGTGTTAGATGCATCATACACATGATGAGGAACGAGGTAAACATGGAAGGCTAGTAAAATGTAATATTTAGTTATTATTATTAGAAATGTCATGTTATATTTGATGGACAGTAATGTTTTTTCAGAATGAACTTGATAATAAAACCATGATATAAAATCAATGTTCCGATGACATTAACTATATATATTATATATATAGATATGACAATTTCTTTAAGAGGATAAGCAGGGGCCAATGAAAAAGTACTTGAACAATAAACGTACTAAAATGTTGGCTAGGACATGGCATAAATCCGGGTTCCAGATAAATTTATAATTAATCACACTGGGGGAAGCAGAAAATATTTTTAAAAAATGTTCTTAATATATATATATATAATTATATATAATATATATCATTTCACACTATAGAGGTTGATGTGAGTTCAATACTTTATGTTATGGAACACAGCATGACGTGAATTGTCTCAGCAATACTTCTAATGATAGCAGTTAATTCTTATAAAAGTCAAAGGACGGAAATCAACAGCAAAAGCAACGCTGAATCCACAATATTAATGAAATTGAAATTTCTAATAAAGTCAAGATAGAATAAGAGGGGTTAAAAATTTCAATCTTATAAGATTCTCTAAGAGACATAGAAATAAAGTACATGTTCATATTTAATTGACGACAAGTTCATCTAGTACTACTAAAACTACCTCTATTTAAAGTAATAATAGATAATGCCTTGTACGATACTTATATTATAATATACTTAGCCTTAGACTTTCTCATAATCTATTAACCGCATTAATGTTAAGTGGGTCAACGGATTAATTACTACCAGAAATAATCAATTCCAAAAAGCGGAATTATCTTCAGAATATATTATCAGAAGTACTATTGAACTGAGGGAGAAATTTATATCATTCGATTATTTGGTATCTTTATTAAGAGAATAAAGCGGGTAGATTTTTATGATGGCTAGAGTTTAATTTAACATAATTCCCGATATTTGGACCGAAAGACACGTGAATTTATATTGTTTATATTATCTTGTATAAATTAGCCATAATTATTGTTTGAGAGAGGTAGTCATGTTGGTACAACATCAATAAAATAATAAAGATTAATTTCAAAACGAAGTATTCATGTGTCTTAATCTTCATAGATAGCTGGGTAAGATAATTTAATAAAATGTGTATTTGTAAAGTAGTTTTAAAGTAACTATATGTTTTCTTACTATGTTGGAACCCTAGCAAGGAGACTTGTTAACTGAGGTCGAACAACTATACTATCACCAACATAGATGAAAACTTATGCAAGAGTCGTGGTACCAGAGATTCTATAGGGAATATAGTCGAAAATAATCCAGATGCCCTAGCGTTTTTATCTCTAAAGAGTAGGACTCCTCTCTCGTCTTGTGCTTAATCGGATTGGGGCATATATATTGTCAGATTATGAAGAGTGATAAAAATTTGAATATAATGTTATGGAATGCATGAAGTTAGTCTCAAAAACGACTTGAAAAAGAACAATCTTTCCAGTCTAAAGAGACCTCTATTAACATATATACTATAAAAATCCTCTAGAATATTATATCATTTTAGATAATTCCACTCATATAAGGCATTAAGATGAAAATTAAATAAAAATCACCGGAAATCAAATAATTAATCATAGTTATAATTAAAGAGGTTAAATTATCCTACTATATCGCTAATTATATAATGTTATTTCAAGATGCGGCTTTTTATAACACTAACTAATTAGCATAGACTTATCTCTGCCTAGTCAAGTGATATTTAGAGAGCTCTTTTTTCTGTACTTTAAAAGTAAATAATAATTGATCTTTAGTACCAAAATGGGAAGTACTTATGGGAGGTTTTATTTGAAGAAGTTTTATTTTTAGAAAATTAGTTTTGGATAAATTTATGGTGAATATATGCTAAAGCAGTTCAAAAAAGAAATTATTTTTAAAAATTTAGGAAGAAAGTGAATTATATTTTTTTTTTAATATTAAAATATATTTTAAACAAATTTAAATTACTTGATAAATTTCATTCAGCTCAAAAGGATCTGTTTTGACATCTGAGGAAAGTATTTTAATAACTTTAAGGTGAAAACTAAAATTATAAATTTTTCCGTTTTTAAAAAAAATAATAAAAAAAAATTTTAGTAAAAATTAATTAATATTTTCGTTAAACTTTATTTCAAGAATCGCACAGTTCATTCGTTAAAATTCTTAGGAAGAAATAGTGAATCTTTTTTTTTTCTGTTATTTCCTGGTAACTAATTCATCATCATTTAGCTATTTACTAAGATATTTTATAAGTTTTTAATTCTATATTAATAATCAAAATTATAGTTAAAAACAAAACATTAAATTTTTTTGTACCAATAATCGTGAAAGTCATTAAAACACAGAGAATACATGATTAGATATCTGATATGTATATATATATGGTATTTATAATAATGTAGGTCTGTTATGCTCGGTCCTTAGGATGCCGGAGCCGGAGCCAGAAACATTTTACCAGTTTCGCAGCTCTGCCAAACCCTTATAACAATCTCTTAGACAAATTGCTGAGGCGGAGCCTCTCGTGTTATCGGAGACTCTGTGTGTATTATATAAAATAAGCTGGATGAACGGAGCCGGTACGTCGAGCACTCTGACCGGGTAATATTTCTTAAAAGGATGATCGGAGCCGGAGCCCCAGGATGTTCAAAGAGGAAAGAAAGGGAAAAAATTGCCTCGGGCAACGCAGCCCTGGGTGTTACCATAAAACCACCTAAGGGATTAGTATGCTTTCTCTGTTTTCGGTTCTGCTGGATTTATACTGCATTAATAACTCATGTTTTAATACTATGCTTTAACTCATATGTTTTAAACTGCTTAACACATACTTTATTAAAATTTACATATACCTTATAAGCAGGTAAAACAGTAACATTCAATATAGATGGTGTTCACATTTAGCAACAATGGGGTTTAGTCATCTAGCTTTTGTTTTATCTGTTTTAAATACACTGTAAATTTTTAACTCATGTTTTATCTGCTTTTAAACATCATATGTTTTAAACTGGCTTTCAACTATATATGTTTATTTTAACACTTACATACCTTAAAGCAGATAAATCGAGGTTAATAAATTGTGAGAGTGTTACATAGCAACAAGGCGGGTTAGTATGCTGGCTTTTGTTTTACTGTTTTTTACTGTCTTTAACTCAATGTTTTACTGCTTTAACTCATAATGTTTTACTGCTTTACCTCACATAAAATATTAGCATTACATACCTTAAAAGCACTAAATTTCAGTAAAATCAATAGGGTTGTTAGAATACGTCAAATTCAAGGAACGATCAGTAATGGCTTTTTGTTTTACTGCTTTACTGGCTTTAACTCATGTTTTACTGCTTTAACTCGTAAGTTTTACTGCTTTACTCAGAGTTTTACTGCTTTTTAAACATTTCATATGTTTTTACTGTCATTATTATCAATATTATTTTATAATTATTTATATACTGGATGTTAGAGTATTTGGTTTTTATGGTATTTGTTATTTAAGACTACTTTTTTTTAATTTTTTTTTTTAATTATATATAATATAGTAGAACTATTATATTCTTCTCTCGTTTCGTTTAATCTCTATTTTCTGTTTTAAAAAGTTTTAGTAACTTTTACCGAAGCTTATGGGTATTTAATAATATATGGGATATTTCTGGTTAGAGGTTGTTTGATTCCAATATTTTTGGATACATATCCAAGAGCTTATATCTGGTAGTAAAACTGTGAGGTGAATGTTTGATTTTTCTTCTCCTCTTCTCATCTCTGTTCTCTTCTCTCTTCTCTCTCCTCCTTCTCCGCAACATCATCACATTCCATCGCTCAAAACCTTTCACACTTCCACTACTATCTTTATATTTTAACATTTCAATACTTACCAAGTACCATATAAATAATATATATTAATTATATTATATATATATATATATAATACTACAACTAACACACAGCACTCACGACTACACAGATCACACATCATGATCTTTCGCCCTTAATATTCCACCTCTTCAATATCAATCTTATCACCTTATATACATAATATATATCATATATAATTATTATTAATATCATTAATAGTTTGATTGCCTTAGTATTTTATTATACTTAGCTGTTATTTCTTCAGGCCTATTGTTTATTATACATTTAGAGCAGTTTTCTTAACTCTGTACACAGCACACACATAAACGTATAATTTAATTAAATACATTTGTCATGTTTTAATTTAATCAGGGTATTTAAATTACCATATGAAAAAATAAAAAAAAAAGCTCAAAACCTCTAAAACTCCAAGGAATTTATGGATACAAATTAATATTTCTATAAAAAAACAAACCCAAATGTTGTTGAGGACAAAGAAACCAAAATGTTTTCAGGGACAAACAAACCGAAATAGTTTCAACTACAAAATGACTTCTCACACCGGTTATTTATATAACTCAATTAATACACAGGAGAGCTTTTATGTAAATTACGATACGGGAAAGCTTTTTGCACTCAAAAAGTTTTAATGATTTTTATATAGTTAAAAAAACATATTAATGATATGGGATCATCAGTAACACCATATAAATGCTTTTAGGCACCATATAAAAAATTTTAGATAATATTCTATATAAAGTACAGAATTTATTTGCATTTCGAGATTTTAACATCTCTGAAAAAAAACGAAACTAAATTTATAATTGTGGATGAAAATTCTTTATGAAACTTGAGGCTTTGAATTTTATTGATTTTATTTTATCTTAGTGTGTTTTCTTTATTACATTCGCACTCCTTTTACACATTTGTCTCATATTTATTTTAGTTAAGACTATTATAAAATTGGAACATTATTTATACGGCACAAATGAGTCAATGATCGTTATTACTCTGCTGCTAACTCATATTTTTTATATATTTTATAATTGAATATATTATTTAAAATAATCGAATATTTGAGGAGTAAGAAAACGGCTCATCTAATTTACTCTTAAAAAATATGAAGCAAAATAGTATGTATTTCACTTTACTTGTTTATATTTTCTATTAATTGATTTACTAAATTTTTTATGTAACTTTAAATCTCGCGTCGTGTGTGAGATGTTAACAAAATAAATCAAGTAATCTATCATATATGTTTTTACTTTGTGAATAAATACGAGGTGTACTATTTCTTTTTTATTATCAACATTATTTCTATAATTTTCCATTCTTGGTCATTATGTTATAATTTTTGGAGCGAAGGTCTGCAGCCCCACATAGCCCATAAATGACGAGCCGCCCATCGCAGAAAGAGTATCCGTGAAATATAAACCTAACCTCTTAAAGGAATCTCCTAGCGTACCCAAAACACAGTCACTACAAGACTATATTCGCAGAGAACTCTGACCTCAGAATGTTCTTTGCGTGATGTAAAATCCGCGTGTGGGTTGAATATTGAATATACTTTTATCACTAGGTTACCCCTTAATTTTTAGGATAAGTGACATTTGTTGTATCTAACCAAGTAGTCTTGGAGAAGTTAGAGCTCTATAGTTCCGAATGGCTCTCTCATAAAATATTACTTTCCAAAACCTTAGAGCACCTTTTTGTGTGAGTGGTATAATGGTGGTGAGCCTAATTACAACATGAGGGGAGGAAGCTACTCTTGAGGTAATTGCTCCTATAGAGAATTCCGGTGTACGACGGTGAGTAAATGTGATAACGGCTGACCTTATTTTATCGACTCTCTACTCGTGTATCCAGGCTGATTTTAAGCCTAATACCCAGGTTCAAAGGTAATTCCCAGTATAGACAAGAGAAATCAAATGTTTATTATTAATTTTTATAAATATATACATTCATGATTCTACTCTTACCATTGGGGTGGGAGAAAGCTCAAAGATAAGCTGAGAAAGTTCGTAAGAAGTAAGTATCTTTTAAGCTAGTTTGATAAGTCAAGAAAGTACATGGTACTATAAGGTGTTCATAGCTTCTTCTTGTGAAGATAGAGAGTAGGATGAGAATCAATCATTATAGATCCTTAGAGTGAAGTTATATTTGCACAGTTCATCTTTCTGATAGATAACCTCTAATATTGTATGTGTAGTGTGTGTGTGTTGGTTATACGAGCACTAGTTTATTTATTTAGTCTGACTATTTTAGTGGTTTATAATAAGAGTATGTAAAAAATTCATGTTTTTTTTTCCTATATTCTTCTTGAGAAAGTAATTGCTATTTGACATTGTATAACCAGTGTCTTAACGTTTTCAATTAGCAATTATTCGATTTCGCCGGGAGAATATTTATCGTTAATGTTTTACGGATTTTTTCTGTTTGGCCCTAGATGACAGGAAGTATATTTTCCGTGATAATAAAAACTCTTTTTCTACTAGTAAATTTCAGAAAAATTCAGTGATAATAATCGATTCATCTCATAACCTCTATAAAGGATAATAGTAGAGGTTATGTAGTAGTTATCATACAAAGTTAATAAAAGTTATATAATAAATACAGGTCCTTAAACGACATCAAAGAAATGAATGAATAAAAAAAGTCCCGTAAACAGAGCAACACGGCGGTCGAATCCTCATGGTTAGATTCACTCAAACTATATACTACCTACTAATCGAGTAGTATACCTACCATAATCATATACCTACTCACAAGTATATGAATAAGTTAAGTATTGGAATGACGCTCTACTTACTCCACATTTTTATATTATCGAAGAAGTTTTTGTGATATCTCATTATTTTATTTTTAAAATTTATAGTATTTAAAATAATAAAAGTAATTTATGTAGTGTGTGTCATTTAAAATATGTAGGATTATACGTGTTAATGGAGGTGAAGGAATAAGTGACAAAGTAATATATAGGTGTATTACGACGAAATTGAAGGTGATGAAAGATTTTGATATAATAGAGTGAAAGGGGTGAGGTAGATAAGGGGTGGGTATGATTATATATACACTCAAGCTTAGAACGCACTCTTTAAGAACACAGTGAGTAATTAGATCGTAGATAACATACGCTAGAATACTCTATCTGTGTAAATAAGTTAAAAAGCGCGAAAAGTGATAGTAGATAATGAACTAATTAATGATTAATGATAATGTAGAGTTACAAGTAGGGAATATATCCGCCCTTAATAAACTAAACCTAAATGTGTTCCTAATTTGGTAATGAATATTATAATATAGAGATAACTATATGTGCACATCATACACTTATCCTAGAATACGTGATGACTAACGCCTATATCGACCATATAATAATATATATATATTATATTATATATATATAATTAATTATATATATATTAATATTATATATGATATATATATATTATAATATTATATATATAATATACTATATATATAATATATTAATAATTAATATATATATATATATATTATATATATATATATATTATAATATATATTATTATATATACGAGTAATATGTTATATATTAAGTTAAAGATTATTAAATTTCTAATTATAGACGTAAAGGTTTTATTATCCTTATTTTTACTTTCTTAAATAAATATTTACATGTATGTAACGAGAAGTTTAAAAAATAAATTACGATACCTATATAGTTCAGGATAATTGAATAAATACATGTTTTATATTACATTAACCTATTTAAATAAACCATAAATTAAAGCGTATAAAATAATTCTCGACTATATAATCACAACATACGAGTGAGTTATATCTACGAGTATTAAAAAAAGGTAATTACTTACTTCTCCACCTACAAGAAAGGTAAACATTTCCCTTCTTACCTGCTTAAAGGATCGTACCGATCCAGCATTAAATAATTAAAAAGTGTTTTAAAGAATTAAATATATTAATAAAAATTCATAATAATAATTGTGAGTGAAAGAGAGAGTTAGATTAAAGTAGTCGCGCTGGTGGTTTAATAGAAATATAATATAATTAAGCAAAGCTATTACATTTTTTTCGTTAATGAATTCTATGAAATAATGGAGACCTAAAACATTGCAAGTAAATTTAAAGACTTAAACGTTAAGTTATTTAGCAACCATAATATTTTAACACAGATAAAAAGTTGAATTCAAGTTATGTGAAATATATTTATGTAAACTCCACTAGTGAATTAGGCCAAAATCGAGCTCAACACGGGAATACATAAAAGGATTATCTCTATAAATTTAGGCCTTTAAAAAGTTAAGTTATATTTCAAATTACAATTATTTTTTACAGAGAGAGTGTTAGATTATTCGTATTCTGAAAGCGAGTGTACTGAGGAGTTGTTGTGTTTTATATCTTCGTTGAGATATGGATTATTTCTTTAATCAAACATAGTAATAAAAAAATAATTAATTAATTTAAAAGAAATCCGAAATTCTTTAAAAATTTATTGCTAAAATATATTCAGTTTTATGACTAAGAAGAGAGGCGAAATTAAATATTTTTTTTTTTTTGTTGCACGAAATAGTAAATTATATAATTATTAAAATAAATGCCAATGACAATGAACAGGGTTTAATAAAAAGTGAAAGTTATTAAATGTTATTTAGATATGCGATAGTGAAGAAAGGAAATTTCTCGGTTATAATTTGTTATTCAAAATTTAATAACTATATATGACTCGTAATAGTTTTTACAACCAAATTTCCTCTACATGGCTCCCAATTACAATCTATGTATCGGTGACTATAAGTGTAACCTATATTTTGCAGAGCTAAAGTAATTAAAGATCAACATACTAGAACACAAATACACTCAGTGGTTCATATAGTATTATAGCTTTTGGTAGTATAGAGGGTATGCTTATGAGGCTGGTAGCTCTTACTTGATTTATATTGATATTATTGCTTTAAGGAACTTTAGCAATTATATATGCTTTTTAAAAAAATACCGCAATTTATATTTTAGTAAAAGTTAATTATGTCGTAGAAACCAAATAGTTACTATAACAAGTGATCATTCAAAGACCTCGAATGATTTTCAGAATAAATTATTTATTATCACTTATTAGTGAGAAAAGTAAGGAGAAAGCTTTTATGACTCCGTATATTTTTAATTATATTTAAGGAAGTATTTATTTATTAAGAACTTTGATAATATAATTTATTTTAGTTTATATTATTTGTAATCACTTGTATAAATTAAGTTATGATGTTTTAAATTAATAAATTCCATAATTAAAGTTAGATGTAATTAAATATATATTTAATACGTTAATGTGTGTTAGTGTGTGAATGTATATAGTGTGCTGTATGTGTCGTGTGAATGTGGTTGTGGTTTGTGATGCGTGCAGGGTAAAATTAGTACTCACACTAATCAATACTCCAGGGGAACTTTATGGAATACATGAAAGATAAAATAAACCACGTAATAAAATGTGTTATCTACCCATAATATACCGGCAAAAAAATTAATGTAATTATATAATAATATAAATAATAATAAATATAAAAATGAATATTTATAATATAATAAATTTATTATATTAAAATAATATAATATGATAATAAAATATAAAAATAATTAATAATAGATGTATATAGAAGTTGTGTGTGAGTGATAGTTGATGTTTGTGTGTTTATGGATGTATAGTGATAGGTGTAGTTTTGTGTGTGTGTGTGTATAATTAGTGTGTGTATGTCAAAAGCTGTGTGTGTGTGGGTGTGTGTGGCTGTTCGTATGACTATTCAGAGTGGAGCGTAGTGGTTCTTCTAAGACCAAGAATATATGAACTAAATTAATCATCATTTTCCAGTATCTATATTGAACCAGGGTATTGAACGTCACTAATAGCTGGAATTATGAAGTTGGAGAAATAGGATAATTTAATCTCATCACTCTACATAATAAAAAAGTGAATAATAATATATATCATTTTAAACATAAAAATAATTAGAAATAATAATACACATTACAACGAATATTGGTTTCGGAAACATATCTTAATCAAATTCGGAGTTAATAAATTAATAACACATATAAAGAAAGTGAATCAAATAAATAGCAAAACAATGAAAAGGGAAAATACGTTATAGAGTGGTTGTGTTGGGCAAATTTAATAAGTGGATAGGTAATAAAATTATCGTAGCAGTGAGGACAATGACAATATGAACGGCTAGATGAAAATGTTCTGAAAATTATGTAACGAAAAAGTAAACACTCGAATCAGTGGTTTTATTATAAAGGAGACTATGTTATTTTACTATTAACAGAATGCTAAATCAACAGCCAGATCTACTAACGTGAGAGCATACTGTAATTAAGGTAGCGCATTACTTTACCTACTAACGCTAACTAACTTAACCTAACTTAAATAACTTAACTTAACATTAACCTAAGCTTCGCCTAACCTAGACGTAAACTAACTAAACTTAACCTAACTAACCTAACCGTAACCTTAACCTAGCCTACCCCTCAGCCCTACCCTAAACTAACTACACTAACCTAACTACGCTCTACCTTATCATCACCTTAACCTAACCTACCTACCTAACCTAACCTAACATAACATAACCTAACCTAATCTAACCTAACCTAACCTAACCAATTCTAACGACTGCAGCGGGCTGTATAAGAATTTTTTTTTTTATGTCATGTCGACTATTTGATTGTGTCGACCACTTTCTTAGTCATGTTGATTAAGCTAGTTCTTTCAAAAATGATAAGAAGCAAAACAAAAAGTTAGCAAGAATATAGACAATTTAGAATACTCAGATACGACAATAATTTAATCCCTTGTTCTCTTACTCTAAAGATGTGACACTTTTGACAAGAGTTGCGTTAAATGATTGATCGATCTTGGTTTGCTTAAGTAATAGTTTATTGACCCTTAAAAGCAGTAAAGCAGTAACGCAAAAAACCACACACACACACACACACACACATATATATATATATATATATATATATATTATATATATATAATTATATATAGTATATATAGTATATATAATATATATTAAGGAAATATTATTGACATAATACAAATTGTACAAGGTATAATATGCTATACAAGAATCATCTGTTTGTTTACATATTTTATATAAGTATATAATAGCGTATATATATTATATATAATATAGTATAATATTAAACAAAGACGTTTAAATTCGAAGTCTTGAAAATAAGTCAGAAAGTTTACTTTAAGATTTAATTAAGGCACTCGCTAACTCTCAGAATATTAAATGTTGAATAAAAGAAGTAAACTCTTTATTGGTATTATAGACATAACGTGTTCAATTTCAATCTCATATAAGCAATTAAAACTATTTACGGTTATAATTCGTAAGGTCTAAGATGTATTTTTAACATTCCAGAGACGACAAAGAGTGTACCTTCAAAATTTCAATAACAAAGTTAATAACTAAATAACTAAACGCCGTACGTTTAAAATGGACAAATAGGAAGTTGGAAACTTTTAAATGCAGACAGTTAAAGCTTAATGCTTTGTAAGACAAAGGTAAGTGTTAACACTTCAAAGGTCTGTAGAGAGTTACGATCAAACGGAAATGAAAATGTGAATGGATGTTCAAACGTGCGAACATGTGAAAGGGGTCAAATTCTAATCATCTCAAGTCAGGCCACTAGATAGAGACTACATGATAACTGATTTGATTTAAATCTTAACATCCTCCCTGGCCAGGATACCACCAGACCTATAGGAAGGGTATCAGCAATTAAAGATGCTCTGATGGAAAATGTGAAGAAAATATTATCGAAGTAACTCTCGTCAGACTCTCCATCCAAATCTATAGGGACTCACTACTGTATAGGTCCTCTAAGTTAAAGCTGAGGCCAGTGCTCCTGTGGATGCCAATCATCAGGTCGAAATATATAAACGGGGAGGATCCACGACTAGCTTGACGACAATTACGGGAATGTAGTCTAGGAATCTTAGAAGAAACAAGAACAAGCCATGGCTGTCCTGTCACGATTTTTTTTATGTGACTTGGGGTTGTGAAAACTACATAATAAATGAATCTTGACTTATTCAGAAGGGGTTAGAAAGGAATTAAACTGTCCACAAGGAGCAAAGCCGTGGTAGGTATTCAAGGAACTCTTCTGATGCAGGAGACGGCGCGGAAAGGTCTTATTAGATACAGGACAACAATTTATAAGACACCCTCAATATTAGAAACTTGATTGATGTGTTTTCCATTGCTACTTGGAAGACGCTATAGTCTTTACATTGTGAATAGTTTTAATAAGTCAGTTAACTTCAAAACTAACACCAAGTTCTGAATCAATGAATACTTGAAACTTTTCAAAAGTTGAACAACAGATGTTAAGCTCCATGTCAACTGGACGCATTATAAGAGCTTGTTCACCCAGGAACGTTTTATGAACCTAAGTTCAACAACACCCGAAAAGGGACTTTCTTGTACCCCTTGTTTACTTTGTGATAGTGGATAAGTCTGACTAGAAGATGAGTTGCGTTTATTGATACACAGATTGTAGTGGACTTGTTCTTCATTTTCTTCAACATCGAGATGGGAGAAAGATGTAGTGATTTTCAGAGCTACAATATTTAGCTTTTGATTTAGAATATAAAGAGCAGAGGGAGATGGTTTGTGCTCGGTTCTTAAGACACTCCTCAAGGAGAATAAGACCATATATCTTGGCAGAACAGGCCTTTTTTGGGACTTAGTAATGAATCAGTTAGTGCACAAGTTACTAGCGTACGCAGGAATATTTTCGGAGGGAGGGGAGAGGGGGCTAAGTTTTCATGTGTTTCTATTTTTCTTTTTCTTTTCTTTTATTCGTTTTCCGTTGCTTTCATTTCAAAAATTTTAATTAATTTTTGATTTCTTCAAAATTTCCGGGGGATGTAGCCCCCTCAGTCCTGCCTCCTGCGTAAGCCACTGGAACAAACCTAGGACCATACATTTTTTCTTCTTAAAGTGGGAAAAGAAAAGACGTACACTCGTACAGTCGTCCAAGTAAATTTGGTTAGACCTGTTACCAGTCAGCATATTAGAAAGTAATAAAATTCAGGCAACTGGCAACTAGAACCATTTCTGCCAATGAAAATCTCTCTCTCTCTCTCTCTCTCTCTCTCTCTCTCTCTCTCTCTTCTCTGCTCTCCTCTCTCTCGTCTTCTCTCTCTTCTCTATCTAACCTCCACTCACTCCTCTTCTCTCTCTACATATATATATATATTAATATATTATATATATATAGTGGCGTATTTATCATATATTATTAATATATATTATATATATATATTATATATATTATTATATATATATAGTATAGTACCTATATCTATATATATATATATATATAGTATATATAGGAACCTCTTTCTGTTTTACCGAACTCCGTCAGTTCTCCGAATTTTTTTTTTTGTTATTTTTAATGATTCACAATTTGGATTTTGATCCTAACAATCAATTTACGTGGTAACGGACATGATTCAAAAATACATAGGACCTTTTTACGTTTTATAACTCCGTCAGTTTTTTATTTTTTTTTTTTTTCTTTTTTTTTTTCTAACTAACAAGGAATACCCAAGGTAACCGCAAAGATGGAAAAGGAGTCGGAGGTCTCTCGGCCTTAGCCGGGGGAACTACAGGGTAGGACTATTTTCCCCCCCTCCGGGGAGGGCTCCGGAACACCCCCGCTCTTTGGTAATTTGGGTGTCGGGGGGTTCCTCCGACCTCCCCTACGGGGTATGGAAAACGTCCCCCCCCCTCTTCCCCCTCGGCTCGAGCCCCCCAATTTTTTTTTTTTTTTTTTTTGGCATTTTTTTTTTTTAATTTATTTGCTTTTTTTCTAATATAAATTTAATACGGTGATTCCAAATTGCAATTGGTTTTTCTCTAAGTTTCGCATACTTTCGAGATATTTCATATTAGAATAAAAAATATATAAATATATTTTTCTTTTTTTTTTTTTTTTGTTTTTTACTAATTCTTATATATATATTTCATGTATTTTGTTTCCCAAATATGTAAATTTGGTTATTCTGTAAGTGTAGTACTTTTCCAAATAGTTAATTTTTTTACAAAAATTTCGAACATAAATGTGATTTTTAAAATTATTTAAAAATACTTCGAACTTTTGAAATCATGTCAGTTACACTGAAATTCATTGTTGGTATCATATAGTAGCAATATATTAAAAAAAAACAAAAAAAATTAAAACTGACGGAGTCGTAAAACAGAATAGGACCTATATGGACATATATATATATATATATATATATATATATATATATATATATATAAAATATCCTTTATATTAATATGTATATATATTATATATATATATATAAATATATATATATATATATATATATATATTCACTAAACTACTGTTTGGAATACAAACAAATATAATCATACTTATTTAGACGATTTTGTCAGCTCTAATAATAATAATAATAATAATAATAATAATAATAATAATAATAATAATAATAATAATAATAATAATAATAATAATAATAATAATAATAATAATAATAATAATTTAAACATTATGAATCTATATTTATAGAAACAATAATAATAATAATTAATAATATAATAATAATAATAATATAATAATAATAATAATAATAATAATAATAATAATAATAATAATAATAATAATAATAATAATAATAATAATAATAATAGATGTGGATTAATAATTTACAGCTCGTAACAGATCATTTAGTTTGATCATTTTTCTCTTATAATTCTAAAATTTTCAGATATAATTATTAATAAATGTGAAAAGTAATACAATGTAAAAGCAAAGTCTTTAAAATATAATAAATAACCTTATTTTTCTAAACAAACTCGTCTCTAAAAGGAATTTTCAAACCATCCACTCATATACAAAATAACATCTCACAATGCATATACAAAATCCCATGCTTTCAATGCACCTCCCATTACATAGGCGAAACAAATGACTTCAATAGAAGACTCTATCAACATAAACATGATCTTTCTCACGA
>JABUQX010003949.1:10000-25000 GCA_015478945.1 Trachelipus rathkii | reverse complement strand
ATACATACTTTTGATCCCATTAAAAGAAGCTTACACAAACCATGATAATCATTAACACTTGCCATATAGAGCTTTCCTATTAATGCTATCATACGCCTGTTGCAAATCCATAAAGCCTAAATACAATTAATCTCCTTCACCTTATTGATTCTAAGGTAGGGCACCCTCCACTAACAACAATTCTCCAACATTCTAACGCCACCTTGTTCTTTCACCAGTTCAGTCCCTTCAGTCACTCGACTCACCCTTTCGACTAAAATATCAGTATATATCCTATCCCTTTCAGACATCTCAATGAAAGTAGAATTCCCTCTATAAATTTTTACAGTTTCCTTATCCCCTTTACTCTTATATAAGGGTACTATTACTGCTCTCCTCCAATCCCTCGGAACTGAACTATACCCTCCATAAACACTTTGTTAAATAACTTCCAAATCCAATCAATTCATTTTGCCTCGTTCTTGATCATTCACCAGTAATTCAACATTATACCTGCATATTTACCCATCTTCAACTTTTCTCAATCTACCGCAATGTACCTCCTACAATGACCTCCATCCCCAAAAACCTATCACTTCTTGCGCACCATCAAGACCCACACATATTCACTATACCTCTTTCATTACTGCAATGTTGTGCAGTATTTTCGAAGTGTACCTTCCACACTCCCCTTCAAATCCGTTTCATCAGTTACGAAAGCACCATCCCTAATCATTATTCTAAGCAGCTTCCTCTTATTCTTAGCCTTTTGCGCTTCCCTCCAGAAGAGCTTCCTATTCCCTTGTGAGCCCGATTCATCTTCCACGTTTTTTTCAAACTGTTCATTATTACCTGCTTGTTTCTCCTACGTATGGCAAACTTTTTAGTAATCCTCTATTGATTTCTTCCTTATATAATTCCCAAAACATTTTCTTTGAAACTATCATTACCTTAGTCCATAGTCAAGCCACACGCTTCTTTTTTATTTTAACCAATTGCATCACCTCTTCATTCCACCAATCACTTAACATTCTTACTTCCTACTTTAGAACATCCACATACTTATTTTGCACTGTCTAACAGCCGCTTCTTCATTTGCTTCCAGATTTGTCCAGTCTTCAACTTGTTCACATTCAACTAATTTAATTAGTTTAAGCGCTCTTACCTCTTAGATACTTACCTTGTTCACTTAAATTCTCTTAATTCTACCCACTTCCACCCAAGCCCCCATAAACTTAATTTAACATAAAACATAATGATCTGATATATATAAATATAATATATATATATATACTATATATATATAGTATATATAAATTATCATAGAGAGAGAGAGAGAGAGAGAGAGAGAGTAGAGAGATGAGAGAGAGAGAGAGAGTAGAAGAAGAGAGTAGAGAGAGACGAGAGAGAGAGAGAGAGAGGAGAGAGAGAGAGAGAGAGAGAGAGAGAGGAGAGAGAGGAGAGAGAGGAGGAGAGAGAGAGAAGAAGAGAGAGAGAGAGAGAGAGAGAGAGAGAGAGAAGAGAGAGAGCAGGTGAGGAGAGAGAAGAAGAAGAGAGAAGAAAGAGATGAGAGAGAGAGAGAGAGAGAAGAGAGAGAGAGAGAAGAGATGAGAGAGAGAGAGGAGAGAAGAGAGAGAGAGAGAGAGAGAAGAGAGAGAGAGATGAGAGAGAGAGAAGAGGGAGAGAGAGAAGAGAGAGAGAGGAAGAGAGAAAGAGAGAGATGGGAGAGAAGGGAGAGAAGAGAAGGAGAGAGAGAAGAGAGGATGAGAGAGAGAGTGAGAGAGATGAGAGAGAGAGAGAAGAAGAGAGAGAGAGAGAGCAGAGAGAGAGAGAGAGAAGGAAAGAAGAGGAGAGAAGAAGAGAAGAGAGAGAGAGAGAGAGAGAGAGAGAGAGAGAGAGAGAGAGAGAGAGAGAGAGAGATATTTTACTAAGTTCACCCATGGGCATTTCCCTATTCCAGAAGGGGGATAACTGCTCTAGGTAATTTGTACCTAGGACCAGAAGATGGATCAAACCCTAACCCCATGCATTGCGACTCAATAGCTCTACTGAATGCACCACGCTATTTACTTTTTAATTTTATTCCAGTTGCAAGAATTTTTAGCGAAAGTGAAATTGAGTTTA
Source organism: Trachelipus rathkii (assembly GCA_015478945.1). Classification (NCBI taxonomy): domain Eukaryota; kingdom Metazoa; phylum Arthropoda; class Malacostraca; order Isopoda; family Trachelipodidae; genus Trachelipus; species Trachelipus rathkii. Next base: position 22,897 of record JABUQX010003949.1, on the reverse strand, counting down.
TGAGGAATTAATAACAAAAATTAATTAATTAATAATAATTAATAACAACTGCCCGTTACAAATTTAGTATTAAAAAAATAAAATAAGTTTACCTGCATAGTGTGGTATTGATAATGATAAAATCTACTAAATGTGTAATGTATATATATATATAGTATATAGTAATATTATATCGTTTTTTATATAATGTTACTTCACACCAAAATTATATTGATTAATTTATGTAAATATACATGGTTGTTTTTAATAAGACTTCATGGTGACTGGTTGTTTCATATGAATCTCAATGGTAGCAGAGCTTAATTGAAAAAAAAATGAAGAATATGACTGAATCAGAAAAAGAAAAAACTAAAGAAGACTAAGGAGAAGAAAGCTACAACAAAAGGGAAGGAGACTACAGAAGGGAAGGAGACTACGGATAAGAGAAGAGGACTTCAGAAGAGGAGACAACGAAAAAGGATGAAGACTACGGAAGAGAAGAGGACTTCAGAAGAGAAGGAGAGTGAGAAAGAATGGAGGGGTCCAACGGGAATCAGCGGAGTGGACGGCAAGGCTGTGGTGGTGAAACATGGAAGCTCTATTAGAGAGATGGATGGGATGCATATTGCAAGAATTGGAAGAGAGCTGGAAGAGAGGAAAGATGAGAGAAGTGAAGAGAGATCAGAAGAGTTGGAGAAGTCTGAAGCGAGTAGAGAAGAGGATATGGAGAGAGATGATTTTGATCGAATTAATGGAGAAGGAGAAGGGAAAGAAGAAGAAGAAGGGAGACAAGGAGTAAGGGAAGGAGAAGGGAAAGGGGGAGAAGGAGAAGGGAAGAAGAAGGGAGAGCAATCAATGTTTTATAAGGAAGAAGGGAAGACAAAGAAAAGGGAGAAGGGAAAGGGGGAGAAGGAGAAGGGAAAGAAGTAGTAAGGGGTCTGTTAGATGGAGGAAGGAGAAGGGAAAGAGAGTTTGGTATTGGTAAGAGCAGGAGTTCTAGGGAGAAGAAGAAAGGTGGAGAGAAGGAGAATGGAAAAGGATGGAAGAATCTAACAGAAGGAACAAGATGGAAAGAGAGCTCCAACCGAAGCAAAAAGACCCTGGGGATGAAGAAGGTTCAGCAAGAAATAAAGAAGAAGGATGATAAGATCTACCGACCTAATAAAAAAGAAAAAAGAGAAAATGGTTTATTTAAAATCTACTAAATGTGTAATGTATATATATATAGTATATAGTAATATTATATCGTTTTTTATATAATGTTACTTCACACCAAAATTAGTGATTGATTAAATTTTAATGTAAATATACATGGTTGTTTTTAATAAGACTTCATTAAGAGCAGTTGTTTTCTTTTTAATCTCAGATAATACAACATACAATTCATTCGGATATTTGCCTTCACAAAAATATGTAATTACAAGGCCGGATCATCCGTATGCATGATTTAGTAATAAGGGAGACCAGAGATTCCGTTTCCATATCTGTATAATGCCTAGACTCTGACATCCGATCATTGATAATAAATCCGGAATTTTAAGCTTTCGGATATCCAACATCTGATCCGGACTTTTAAGCTTTCGAATATGGACTTAACTTTTTTAAATTCTTCAGTAAGAGGTATTAAATTCTGGATAAATTACACATTAAAAATTTAATTGTAAATTTAGTGCGGAACACAATTTTAATCTCCAAGTGCGTGCGGTGCTGACCGAAAAATTTCAGTGCTTGACCACCTTCTAAAAGCCGTTATAAGTGGGTGGCAAAATCAAAAGACATTTGATCTTTTAATGAACACAAATTAAAATAAAAAATTATGACACCACCTTGCATCGACATGGAAAACACGCAGATGATGATAAATAATAATAATAATAATAATCTACCTTTATTACTCAGATTGGGGGCGGGGTGCTCAACATACACGAGGAAAGTGAGGGCTTATCAGTAAAAAAAAAAAAAAATCCACCCTAGAGCCTTACTGAATTGTCTCGTCAATTTAGGGTTCATCCCTTTTGTCAGGCCCACAACCATACCCCCTCACATAACCCCGACATTCACTCCTGTTATGGACCTTTATTCTCGCTTCTGCCAAACTCTCATAATCGCAGCAAAAACAATACACAGCCATAAATGAAAATAATTTTGGTTATTTAGAAATAAAAAATAAAATAAAAAAAGGATATACAAATACAGTGATAAAAAGAAATATATATAATATTTAAATTCTGTAATTATTATAATTAAAAACAACAAATTTAAACCCATTTACGCCATCAAAATTCTAATTGTTGCCTTCCCTGTCACCGACAGAAATTCGTCATCCTGCAAGTCTTTCAAAGCGTCTTCAAACATTTCCCTCGTTACCATCTGAAAAGGAATGAAAAATTATGAACATCAAACAAATATTAAAAGACACACATAATAAAATATATAATATAAATCATGTTTACTCTCTATTTAATAAATAATCATCATCGTTCATCCCTTGGACAAAGACCACGCCATTCACACATTATGAACCATTACTCTAGCTTGAACCAAATTCACATTCCTTTCTTTCAGACAATATTACTGACCCAATCCACCTTTTCTTTGGTCTCCAAGTCGGTCGCTTGCCAACATACTCAGATAATCTGCGATTCCCACTAAGTGTTAAAGTTATATATACAGTAACAATAGAGGCATTATCAATGCATCTACGTATATTTTGTCATTTTATGTCTACATTTATTTTTCTACTTATAGTAGTTTGATGTATACTTAATGGATATATAGTTATTTATGGTTGTATATTTTTGTTAAACAATCATTAGTAAAGTATTCTTTTATAGTTACTATCTTAACTAATAATCCAATTATTATTATCGGACTTACTATACGAGAAAAAAAAATCCCGTTTTAGGGAAATTAAAATGAAATTCCTTCGTTATATTTAAATAGCAAATTGTTGATAATAAAGTAAATACTTATAATAAATTATTATGTAACATATTTCAAAAGGAAATATTTTTAATAGGTCCATGAGATGGAGCCATTGAATCACTTGTGTTCCAGGATTACTAAATTATTTCAATCCATGGTTTATATGTATAAATTCTTCAACTAAGGTTAAAAAAAAACGTGGGTTTAGAACCACGGCCTTATTCTCCAATTCATTCGCGTGTTGAAACAAACCAAAGATTTATTCCTATTTGTAACAGTGGGGTTGAACCACTGGTGTATCAAAATTCATCTACCACACAAAGGCACGAGAGCCGACTTCATCAATAATAATAATTTAGTTAAGTATTTTTAAAAACAACATTTTGGTAATATAATCTAATAATTATAGGGTTATTTACACTATTATTTATTATTTATATAAAAAAAAAATTTCTCGTATGTTTATATGTAATGTATAAAGTCGTTATATAATATGATATAATATAATATATCAAATTGATATTGAAGATATTCATATTGATATTGAAGAGTATAGTTTCCAAGGTTTCTTCACCTTGGTCAAATCTTTTGATAATTATTTATTATTATTATTATTATTATTATTATTATTATTATTATTATTATTATTATTATTAAATTACTCCAAGTTCTATCTGTCTATGTTTGCGGTAAATGTGCTGACAAATAGTTTATATGTGGCACGATATGCAGTTTCATTCATAAGCGTGAAGTTGTAAATATTCTCTGTTAATAGATGTTTATTCTCTCTATGGTTTTCGATTTTCTTTTCTAGCTTATCCCCTGAGTTTTCCTTTACTTTGCATTTTTTATGTTTGTTGTTTAATTACACGATTTAATTCTGTTAACTGCACTGCTGTTGCTTTCCATTTCCTTCCTTTCTCCTGTGATCCTTAGGAAATTACAGGTCGCATCTTTCACCCTAATAATATTTACCACTGTACAGCCAATTAACCAATCGACTACCAACCATTCTTTCCAAATGTCCAAATTACTTTAATATACTTATTTACTCTTTTCGCCAAACCATACAACTTCCTAATACGCTCATTCTTCATTTTATCAATTTCTCTCTCGCCTAACACGCCCTAAACAGAACGCACCTTAGATCTATACCTGTTTCACTACTATACATTACCAACATGCCCTCATGCAGAAGCCTAGCGCAATCAACTTAGTTCCTTTGCATTCATCCAAAGACTTAATTGCAACATCCACCTTCCTACCACTCAACTTTCCTACTATACTCTGAATTATCCGTTCCCTTTTACTACTTTAGCACATCTTTAGTTTTAGAGAAACTCTGAAGATCAAATTGAATAAATGTTTTAAAGTAAACCTAAAGTTCACATTTAAATCAACAATTTTATAGTGTATCTAAAATTCACAAATGAATCAACATATTAAAGTAAACTTACAAATGAATCAATATTTTAAGAATAATTCCAAATTTAAGATGAATCACAACGTTTTTAGAGCAAAATTTAAAGTTCACAAATGAATCAAACATTGTTAGAGTAAATCAAAAGTGAATCGACGCTGCTTTAGAGTAAGTCTAAAGTTCACAAGTAAATTAACGTTTTTAAGAGTAAATCTAAATTTAACAAATGAATCAACGTTTTTGTAGTGAATTAAAAGTTCAAAATGAGTCAATAGTTTAGAGCAAATTTAAAGTTCACAATCAGTCAAGCATCTTACCAAATCGGAGGTCTCTTTAAGTTCCACCAAAGTTTTCTGATAATTAAGAGTTGCTACTTTGCCCTTAGACTGAATGAGCTTTTTCAATGCTTGAGCAATTTCCCCACGCCTCTTTCGAGCCGCAGAACTCAAACCAGTGGTAAGGATTCCTACATCTATTTTGCCAGACATTGGATCGGTCGCAGATTGTTTAAGAGCTTCACGGTGAAGTCTGCAAAGAATGTTATGAAAACATGGAACAATTAATAAACAATAACATCAAACAAACACTGACAATGGAAAAACTGCCTAATTGTTGTTGCTATTTTTCTTATTATTAAAATTTTATTGAGCTCTAGTTTTATTGAATTACATTATATTTACAGAAACATTTTTATTCACACACAAGCACCCTACCCCCCTTTAATTTAGATAAAAGGAATGATTTAAAAAAAAAATTACATCCTGAAGTTCAAGAGGCAAGTTACAAAATTATTTTTTTTATTCATAAATTTAAGTTTTTTCTTCTTTTAATAGGTTAAAACAGTGCTTTATTTTACTAAGAATTATAATGTATATCTGCAAAATTATCTTACAATATAGTTTACCAAAAAGTGAATATCGACAAATCTCACCTCCAAGCTTCTTCAACATCAGCCACCTCAACCACATTCGACAATCTGACCTTGGCATGAGCTTCTGCCAGTCTTATAAGGGATTCTAATTGCCTAGGGTATGCCGTTATCTGACCACGCCCACTTCCTACTTTCCTCATATCAACGTAAGCCGATATTAATCGCTGCGATGCGTCATCTGATAATTTCGGCTGAATATATTCTTTGGCATAAGCTATGTAATCTCTTAAAATATTCATATCCATAACCTCTTCTTCACTGACTTCTCTAGATCGGAAATAAAGTGATACAAGATGGCGTGCCAATCGACGATCATAAAGTTCATCTTGAGGGTCGAGGATAAGGAAAATAAGGTCGAAACGTGAAAGTAAAGTATGAGGAAGTTCAATGTTTTCAATAATAGTTTTATTTTTATTCCACTGCGATTCCACAGGATTAGCTGCTGCCAAAATTGACGATCGTGCGTTCAGTTGACATATAATTCCTGCTTTTGCAATACTGAGAGTCTGTTGCTCCATTACTTCATGTAAAATAGATCTGCAAAATAAGGAAATTGGAATTAATAAACGGGATCCAATGAACAGAATAAATTATATAAAAAAAATATAAAAGAGGATTCAATGAATGGAATAAATTATATAAATTACTATGTACAAGAATGAAGCACTGTTCATTTCAAATCAAGAAAAACCTACATATAGGCATTTATACCAATATGTCAATTAAACTATGATATTATTTGACCAAGTCCGGCAATATAAATACGGTAACTATTTAGTATAAAGTAAACCTCTTTTTTCATTCCTGACTTATATAGTATAAATAACATAGTTCATGCATAGTATGAGGTGCTGATTACCTAAGGACATTATAAATACCTTGTAGAATCATTCATTTTATCAAATTCGTCAATGCAACAGACCCCATTATCGGCGAGGACTAAAGCCCCTGTCTGAAGAACTAACTGACGAGTTTCAGGATCTTTGGTGACATAGGCTGTGAGACCGACAGCAGAAGAACCTTTCCCACTGGTATATTGCGATCGAGGAACAAGGTTGAAGACATATTGCAATAACTGTGACTTTGAAGTTCCTGGGTCACCACAAAGTAAGATGTTGACTTCGGACCTAAGAAAAATTAAATCAGTGTTAACATTAAGCAAAAAGTTTAATAATAAAAATATTAAGATTAGTTTCCCTATAACACTCAATAAACTAATTACCCTATAATTCCTACAGTTCAACTTATCCTTCTTACCTTATATAAATAAGGGTACTATTACTGCTCTCCTCCAATCCCTCGGAACTATACCCTCCATAAAAGCTTTGTTACATAACTTCCGAATTCATTCAATCACCATCTCACCTCCGTTCTTGATCAACTCACCAGTAATTCCATTTATGCTTTCAGATTTACCATTCTTCAACTTTCTCACTCTACCCATTACCTCCTCTTTACTAATTACCTCATCCCCAAAATACCTATTCCTTCTTGCACCATAAAATCCACACGCGTTCACTATCACCTCTTCATTCCTGCCAATGTTATGCAGGTTTTGGAAGTGTTCCCTCCACACTCTCATATCCATTTCATCAGTTACGAAAGCACCATCCCTATTCATTATTCTAAGCAGCTTCCACTTATTCTCATTCTTAGCCTTTCGCGCTTCCTTCCAGAAGAACTTCCTATTCCCTTGTAAATCCCCATTCATCCTCATTCCAAACTTTTCATTTACCTCATTTTCCCTCCTACGTATACATCTTTTAGTCTTCCTTTTTTCCTCCTTATATAATTCCAAAGATCTTTCTTTTGAGACCTCATCATTGACTTATAGTACATTCAACCAAGCTTCTTTTTTCTAACAGTTTGCATCACCTCTTCATTCCACCACTTACTGTTAACATTCTTACTTCCTACTTTAGCACATCCACATCTTTCTCTTGTACTACTAGCAAAATCTTAGTTCATTTGCGTCCAGATTTGTTCAGTTTCATCTTGTTCACATTCAAATTGTTTATTTGCAAGCGCTCTTAAATACTTATCCTTATTACCTTGTTCACTCAACTTCTCACTTCCTTCCTTACCACCTTCCTCTCCATCCAAGCCCCACTTACATAAAACAACAATGATCCAATAATCTCATCCCTAATCCCCTCACTGATTTAACATCTAACACATGTTTCAACATCTCCGTCACCAGTACAAAATCAATCATACTTTTTACTTCGATACCATCTCTACCTACACCAACTCTAGTATACTTATGAATACTCTCGTGTTTGAAAGTATTACTTACAAACATGCCTTTTTCTTTACAGAAATCAATCAATCACCTTCCTACCATTCTCATTTTCTCCCGTCACCCCAAAGACATCCCTTTTTTGATCACCTATCCAACCAACCATTTAGGTCACCCAACACAATCAATCTGAAGCTCCTACTCATTACATCCAAAATAACAATTAGATTAACCCAGTATATATATATATATATATATATATATATATAACTGAATCTATATATATATATATATATATATATATATATATATATATATATATATATATATATATATATATATATATATATATATATATATATATATATATATATATATAACTAATGAAACAATGCAGTCAAAAGTAAAAATTTACCTAAAATGGCCTCTGCCAGAGTTGGTGAAGTCTTTCTTGGTTCCTCCAAACAACTGAAGGAGAATCCCCTTTTTAATATCCTCATTCTCATAAATGGAAGGCGCAATGGCTCGGGCCAAACGTTCGTATATGTCGGGTTTTTGTGAAAGGGTCTTCAGTAATTCTATTCTCTCAGGTGTAAATCTGGGAACCTCTCTGTTTTAAAATAATAATAATAATAATAATAATAATAATAATAATAATAATAATAATAATAATAATAATAATAATAATAATAATAATAAACTACAAACAAATATGTAATTTATTAATAATCTAATAAGGGGACAAAGGAGAGCCAGTTGACATTTATTTAAATTTCAATAAAAAATCTGCTGAAGTACAAAATGATTCAAGGACAAGTTATCACAATTTGATATAGGCAGAGTGGTATCTTACTGGATAATATATTTTTTAAGTGTATACAGTGTGTCTTTAAAGGTCATTGATCATCATGGGATCAGTGTTCCTCGGTTCTGTGCTGAGACCACTTCTGTTCATAATCTACATGAATGATTTAGATGAGAATGAAAAGTAGTGTTTCTGTTGGCTGATGATACTAAATTACAGACTCCTGTTGGAAATCTTGACGGTTGTCTTAAATTCAGCATAACATGAATAGGCTTCTTGGTTTAACTGATAAGTAATATAATAATTTCAATAGGAAAAAGTATGATTGGTAACTCAAAAGATTTTAATGGAAATGAAGAATGGCTCTAGCTTGTCGACATAGACAGACAAAAGGTATGGGTCTAGTTATTAGTATCAATTCTAAAGTGTGTTAGAAACGCTAAGATAGAAATAGAACTAACAAGATGTTGGTAATCAAAAATCTTAATGTTGTCTATAAGAGCATAGGTAATAAAGGATCTCAATAATAGTTAAGTTCAACCACTAATTGAATATTGTGCAAAGATTTGGGCCCCCTTACCTAAAAAAAATAAAAAAAGTACTTCCCTATATAAAAAATCTCATAGTTTGCAACTTATACTCTTCGTGATACTTTGTTTATAGGGTTATGTATTTTTAACTTTAATGTATGAAGCAATGGATTCCTACTTCCCTGTTTGACTTAGGTTTTTTAAGTTATGTAAACCGATATTTGTATTAACTTTTATTTACTAGTGATATGAATCAAGCCATGGATTTCAAATTTATTACAACCACAGATACAGATGTAATTCAGATGCAAAAATATGAACATCAGTATTGAAGATGTTCATCTTATATTTATGTATCTAAAAGGATGCTGCTCATCTTAAATTTTTTTTGCACATGTTCTACATATGTGTGTGTAAATATCTGAATTTTTTTTTTTGATTTATAAAAATAAAAAAATAAAATATTTTAACATAGATCAAATATTTATTTTATGCTTAGAAGAAATACTAATATTTAAATATTTAGGGTATGTGTTGGATGAGAAGGGAACGGATGATGCAGAGTGTAGTAGGAAAGTTGTGAATGGCAGGAAGGTTGCTGGTGCAATTAAATCGTTGGTGAATGTAAAGGGACTAAGTCTTGAGTGCGCTAGGGTCTTACATGAGGGTATGTTGTTACCTGTGTTATTGTATGGTAGTGAGACTATGGTCTGGAATAAGAAGTATAGATCTAAAGTTCAATGTGTTCAGATGGACAATCTTAGGGGCGTGTTAGGTGAGAGAAGAATTGATAAAATGAGGAATGAACGTGTTAGAGAGTTGTGTGGCGTGAAGAAAGGGGTAAATGAGAGAATAAATGAAAGTATGTTGAGATGGTTTGGTCATGTGGAAAGGATGAATGATAGCCGGTTGGTAAAGCGGATGTATAGTGGAGAGTGTGTTGGGAACCGACCGGCTGGGAGACCGAAGAGGAAGTGGATTGAGTCGGTGAACGAATGTCTGAAGGAGAGAAATGTGAGTTTGGCAGAGGCGAGAATAAAGGTGCATGATAGGAGAGAATGGCGGGGTTTTGTATGGGGGCATGGTTGTGGCCCACCTGGGCCAGGGGATGAACCCTTACATTGACGATTTACCATAGTGAGGGTCCGTCGCGGTCCCATGATGCTCTAGGGTGGATTTTCTGTCTGTGACGAGCTCTCACTAATTAATGGTACAGAGGGGGCGGTAAGGCTGGGCTTTCTTTTCGACGTTTGTCATGTTCTCCTACTGCTTTTCTTTTCCGATGCTTGTACAGCACCTTACCCCCAATCTTGGGGCAAAGAGGAAGGTGAAGAAAGAAAGAAAGAAAGAAATACTAATGATACTAATACTACTACTACTACTACTACTACTAATAATAATAATAATAATAATAATAATAAAAATAATAATAAACACTAGAAAAAATAAACTAATAATCATAATTTTATTACCCTTCCTCTTGGCCATGAAGTCGTTTCTTGTCTAGTTTCCTAAAATGAACTACGTCAATGTGCGTTTTGTATACAGAGTTAATGTTGCGAACCCGGGGGTTTAATTTCACCGGGGCTGCTCGGTAGATCCCCGTCACCGTTATCCGATCTCCTGGGGTTACTTCATCCACAAGATCATTGTGGGCGTATAAGAGAACTGTATGGGGAGTCTGTCCAGGTGGCATGTCATCTACAAGATTTATAGAGCTTAACTATATCCAATAATAATAATAATAATAATAATAATAATAATAATAATAATAATAATAATAATAATAATAATAATAATAATAATAATAATAATAAAAATAATAATAAGGAACAAAGTTTCAGGAGCAATATAAGAAATTTTTTTTTACATATTTTATTGCTGTAAAAGAAAAAAATTGTATTAATAGTCCTTTTAATCTCTTCCTTTTTGTACAAACATACGTTATTCATATTGCACACAAATGAAATAATAATAATTAATAATAATAATAATAATAATAATAATAATAATAATAATAATAATAATAATAATAATAATAATTAATAAAATTGATGATGATAATTTCATAATGATAATAATTTCATGGTCGTGATCGCCGTAAGCGGCCATGTATCTTTCTGTGAAATTGTATTAATAGAATGGAATGTTAGAGGATTAAATGTGAAGAAGAGGAGAGAGGTGATGGATAAAGGGACAATATAGACCCACCAGAAATATTCCATAGTTATGTCAATAAATAAAGGAAACAAAAAAATTCTAAGGATTGAGACAGGAATTAGTTGTCAGCATTATAGTTGTTGGTTATGTGTTAGTAGGTGAAGGAATAAGGTTTAAGAGGCACTAAAAACACCCAAGCTTTCACTGTCACAATTATTAATACGAGAGAGCTTGGGGGTCGACTTCACATAGACCAAACTTTCAACATTGGCTATTCGCTGTTGAGAAGATTGCTTTAGAACATAACAGTAATAATGTAATGTGGATTATCAGTATGAGAAAGGATTGGAGTTGAAGTAGCAGACAGGTAGAGAATTAGTAACCTTTAAAAAGAGTTAGAGAATAGGACATAAACCTGAGCAAAAACTTATTTTACACGTTTCCCCACCCCCGAATTAAATTCCAAGAGTTAAACCCAAATAGTAGTAAACTTTAAACCTTTATCTCTTGAGGCATAAAAATGGATTTTATATTCTACATTGTGTATGGCGGGACAATATTTTTATTTTACGTGAAAAGTTGAAAACTTTTCACAAATAAAAAATAAACTCAAAATTATTCTATCTAGCTAAATGAGAGTAAATAACAATAATTAGAAACGTAAATTATTACATTAATAAAATTATATGGGGATGATTTGGTTTTGTGTGGAGAATCTGATGAGAGTCTGAGAGGGTTAAGAGGAATTTGGCAGGGTGTGTAAAAGGAGGGGTATGAAAGTAAACGTAGATAAGAGTAAGGTTATGAGTGAGGACAGTCCTAGGTTTGAAGTTATATTGGATGGTGAGCAACTGGAACAAGTGTCTGAGTAAAAATATTTAGGATATAGGGCCTATGTTGAATGAAAAGGAAACGGATGATGCAAAGTGTAGTAGGAAAGTTGTGAATGGTAGGAATGTGGCTGGAGCAATTAAATCCTTGGTGGATGTAAAAGGACCAAGTCCTTGAGTGCTCTAGGGCATTACAATGAGGGTATGTTGTTACCTATTTTAATGTATAGTAGTGAAATTATGGTTTGGAAAAAGAGGTATAGATCTAAAGTACAATGTGTTCAGATGGGCAATCTTAGGGGCGAGTTAGATGGGAGAAAAATTGATAATATTAGGAATGAATGCATTATGGAGTTGTGCTGTGTGAAAAAAGAAGTAAATGAAAATAAATTGAAATGGTTTGGTCATGTGGAAAGGATGGATGATAGTCGGTTGGTTAAGAGGATGTATAGTGGCAGCTGGGAGACCGAAAAAAAAGTGGATTGAGTCAGTAAAGGAATGCCTGGAGGAGAGGAATGTGAGTTTGGCAGAGGCGAGAAGAAAGGTGCATAATAGGAGTGAATGGCGGGGTTTTGTGAGGGGGTATGGTTGTGGCCCTACATTGACGAGATGCCATAGTGGAGGTCCGTCGCGGTCCCGTGAAGCTCTACGGTGGATTTTTCTGACTGCGGCGAGTTCTCACTAAAGGGTATAAAAGGGGCGGTAAGGCTGGGCTTTCTTTTTGACTTGCGTCATATTCTTCTACTACTTTTCCGTTTCCAATGCATGTGCCGCACCACATCCCCAGTCTTGGGGAGAGAAGGTGGGTGGTGATGATGATGATTAATAAAATTAGTGAAGCACAATAATTGGATTTACCTGGGCTTTCTTGTAGCTTAATCATCTGTTTATCTGAAAAATGCGACCTATTATGAAGAAGCGTGAATGAATGGGTGGTATTACAGTGAGTACAGAGAGTTGGTTCAGAGATACGACCACGTTCAATCTCGACTGTGGTGGTAAATGAGCAAACATTGCAAGAAAAGAAGGCCTCTCTCATCTCGGGTATAATATTTGAGGTTCGAATTACCATTCCCGA
>JABUQX010003949.1:0-5000 GCA_015478945.1 Trachelipus rathkii | reverse complement strand
AACATTCGTTATTTAAAAAAAGTGGCTGAAAGATACTAAATTGTTCTGCTTCCGATCCTGATAATTCCTATTTCTTAATTTTTATTTTTTTGGGTCTTGGGTGGGGCCCCCCTCAAAAAAAATAGTTCTTTATATTTAAATTAAATCTAATAATGTTCTTAAATATATAGTAAAATCATAACTACTAAAGTGGTGAGTTCTCAAGATATTGAAAGTACTACAGATAACATGAACAAGTCATATTCATCATTCTCCTTCCCTTAATAGTCAAAAAAAGGAGGGTGACAAATATTAGAAATTTGGCTGTAACATAAGACATAATTAGATAGTACAGACTTTTCTCAATTCTGTCAATCATTAATGTCTATGGCAAGGTGAGACATATATTCATTTATAAAAAGGATAAACCCAAACTTTAATATGAATAAAAAGAACTAACCTGTATGAGCCCTCGCTGCAGGAGATGTTGGAGGAAGCAATTCTGAGCCTGGTGAAGAAGGTGGAAGAGGAACTAAGTCACTTGTGTCACTCCTCTTCCCTGGGGTTGAACGAGTACTTCTTCGACTTGGAGAGCTTGTTAATCCATCTGATGCTAAAGTTCTCCTTGGAGTCTTAGTAGGTGTTTTCCCTGGAGTCTTACTGGGAGTTTTAGCTGGTGTCTTACTGGGAGTCTTTGCTGGTGTCTTATTGGGAGTTTTTGTTGGTGTCCCCCTGGGAGTTTTTCCTGGTGTTTTACTAGGAGTTTTCCTCGGAGTTCTACTTGTTTTGTCAGGAGAAGGCATTATTACTAGAAGAAATTAATAAATATATAAAATAAATTAAATAAATAATCAAAAAATTTATAAAAAAAAACTTCAATATATATTTTTTTTCTACTGTGTGTGTAAATAATGATTGAATATTATTTTTACAAGGGCACAAATATTTTATTAATAGGGTAACTAGTAGCATGTTTTGAATGAGCAGTAGTACTAGTAGTATGGGTAACTAGTAGAATTGCTTTGAATATCGAGACTAAGAGGGAGTGGGCTACAGAGGTAGAGAAGACTAGTAATTCACTTAGGCAGGAAGATGAGGGAAATGGCTAAAAAAAAATAGTTAATAGGTCTGCAGATAGATAAAGTTGTGGAAAGCAGGAATAACAAGATTAGGATCTCAAAAGTCAGTCGGCCTGCAACCTGTAGTAAAAGGCATGACTATCTTCCAGATAGAGAGGGATCAGAGAGGGCCAATAGTATTGTTGAATTTTCTAAAGGGAAGGCTGAGGCATTGCTAAATGGAGGCTATGATACGATACATAGATGAGACTTTTCAAAATACAGATAGAAGGTGCTGGAGTGAGTGATATCGTGGATAGGATAGATAGAGAAAGAGATTGAGGATACAAATGTTGATTCAAATGTGATTATGCATGTGAGTTCAATTATATAGGGTATAGAAAGTCAGAATAATTAATAGTAGATTATAGGAAGGTGATTCAGAAGATGAAAGCTAGTGGAAGAAGGTGCATGATTTCTGTAATAGTGGAGGGATAAATGAAACTAGGGTTGTTATAGACTTAAATAAAGATGATAGTGATACAAGTAACGATTTTGAATATCAAACTGAGCTGATTAGTTATGCATTACCATAGAGGAGAATCTAGAAATTATTTTTATTACTGAAACATTTTATGGAAACTCTTTTCAGGAATATGAAATAGATGGATATTCATTTTATTTATACCAGCAATATTCAATCTGTATTAATGACTGACATTAAAACTAATCATGATGTTGAATTTGTGTGGGTATGCTCAATAAATTCTACAGAGTAGGGGCATTTTAAAGACCTCCTAACTAGGGTCAAGAATTAAATGTGGAAATTGTGAAAGAAATAAACACCGCAAGCCAAAATAAAAACTGCTTTTTCATGTGAGAACACTTTAAACATATTTTGATGAATATTCAGTCAGTATGTTTTAAAGATCGACCCATAAGGGTAGTGATGAGAAAATCTATTTGGTGGAATAGAGAGATAGAGAAAATCAATGAAAAGTGTAGAAGTTTTAAAATATTCAAGTGGTAGTAGTAGTAGGGGAGAAGATTTAGAAAATTATACGAAAATTAGAAATGAACTTAACAGTTAATAAGGAAAAGAGAGAGGCAGAAATTAATTAAGCAAGGAACTGAAAAGTTTTTTAGCTTTTGTGTATTTAAAAGTATGGGACAATTGGTCCAATTAAATTTAATGAAAATTTAGTACCTTCAGATAAGGAATTGGTAAACACATTTTCAAGGCTTGTTTTGTGTCAATGTTTACTGAGGAAAGATTGGAAAATAGCTTGGAGACATAGTTCTGGTATGGATGTAATAAAAAGACTAATGGAATTTTAAAGAGGAAAAAGAAATCATATCTTTAAAGTACCATATTGACCCAAATAAAGCTGCAGGTCCTGCAGGAGGGTAGTAGCAGCATTGCAACCACACTGTGATTAGTGAGGCACCAGAGGACTGGAAAACCGCATATGTTGCACCTATTCATAAGAAGGGTAGTAAGGAAGATTTGGGAAATTATAGGCCAGTTAGCTAAACAATTCTGGCTGTAAAAGTTTTGAAAAAGGTATTGAAAAGTCATAAAAAGAAATATTTTGATAAGATATTGCATAACTCTCAGCATGGTTTTAGAAAGGGAATAGATCAGATGTGCAGATCAAGCCATAACATATTAAAGTACCGAAATTGAATACATCTTATCTTGGATACTTTCTCTCTCATCATTCGCTATCGTCATCTGCACTGACCTAAGGGTAGCATCCTCACTGTTTGCTATTACTTATCATTCTACCTTCTGCGTATATCATTTATTACTTCGTACTCTCTGCAATCGATCTCTTTGATAAGCGTTCAATCTCCATCATTGCGCTCACTCGATCAAAAGTTAATCTCATAGAATCATGTATTTGGTCTTGTAATTAAGTGAGATGAGGATCTGACACTGGTTGTGGAGTAATTAGAGTGTTGACCTATGAAATAGGGAAGTATGTAGCACAGCAGTCTATTTGTACGTACTAAATGCTAGTAGTAGAGATATAGATAATGGGATAACCTCAGTGAAAAAGTATCGGTTGTGAAGTGGTCCCACAAGTGGTGTGCACCTTTTCAGTGCTTTAGGTAGTGTTAAAACGTCAAAGAGACTATGTCAACATTCATCACAGTATATAATAATGATGATTTGAAAAAAGGAAATGATATGTAAGGTTTTAAGATTTGCAGATGATACCAAAGTGGCACTTAAGTAGGAATAATGATGGATGTGTGTCAAATGCATAAATTGATCTGTGGTTTAAACTCTTGCGGTGGGGCAGAGTAAGCTAGTAAAGGAATTTTAATAGTAACAAGAGTAAAGTTCTTCACTTAAGTAACTCGAGTAAAAGATTTAACTACAACTATGAATAGAGATGTGACTGTGAAGTCTGTGGACTAAACTATGAATAGAGATTGACTTGAGTCTGTGGACTAAGAAAAAGATTTGGGTGTGATAATAAGAAGTAATCTGAAAGTGGCTAATCAGTATTTGGAAGAAAGGAATTAAGCTAATATGATGCTAGGTATAATAAATCGCAATGTAGGTTACAAGAGTATGGAAGTTAAAAGAAAGCTGTAAAATAACTGTTAGGTCAGTATTAAAACACAGTGCACAAGTTTGGTCCCCTTATTTAATAAAAGATACATATGCTGGAGAAAGTGCTACATAGTGCTACATAGGAAAACAAGGACGATTTTTGAATTTGAGGGTAAGAGCTATGAGGAGAGGCTAAAGGAATTAGGGATGTTTCTGTAGAAAGGCGATTTCTTAAGAGGGGACATGATACAAATCTACAAAATAATTACATTTATTGATAATACTGAGACCAATGAATTCTTTATAGTAGACCACAGACAAGAGCAGAGAACAATGAAAATTAAGAAAGCATGCCATCTTGATGTAAGAAAACATTTGTTAATAGGGTTGTTAATTTTTGGAATGGTTTGCAGCAGGAGGTTGTTGACTGTGGCTCAATTGCAACATTTAAGAAAGGATTGGATAGGTATATGGATGGTTTGGCTATCATATAGTATATTTTGACTAAGCCAAATTGGTGGGTGATTGGGCCTATTTACTCTAGTTGACATGGACAGTCTCCATAGGCTCATGTGGCTTCTTACCATCTCTATACTGACAATGTTTCAATATTATTCCACTTATTTTTGGTTATAGATTTATATGGATATAGAGTTGAGGAATTCAGTTGCATAGGACACTCATAAGGACCTTTTTTTTTTTTATTGACTTGCTTAAATCTAGGTCTACTCTGCATTATTCTTTTTTTAATATTCTCTTATGAAAGAAAAATAAAATTGAGGGTGGCTTTAAAAAAAGAATTTGATTAGGCCTATTATTATCAATATAGAATATGCCTCTACATATTATCCAAAAAATCATGGAGCAAGCTATGAATGAATGCTTTAGGATAATAATCAAGCAGGATCCAGTCAGTTAACTAGAATTTTTCATATCAAGAAATATACAGTACCTATATAACCAGAAAATATTCTAATTTATGAAAAGTACTACAATAAAAAACCCTGCAAAACATTAAATCAAAATAAACCTGCCAGTTTTCATTATTTCAAAATATATCAATGGTGTATATCAATTAATACCAATATAGTTCAAAGAGTAAACTTATCACCAATCACAGGTTAGATTTTGAATGGGCTCTGTTCCTTATAGACAAATGTTCCCCACCAAGCACTTGTATCTTCAAATGAATAGAACATGTACATTCAAATATAAGGGGCAAACCCCCTTCATACTTTCTGACCCATAATTGCTGTGGAGCTTGCTCTTTCAGCCCAAATCAATGATGTGATATATAGTAGTATATCATATATAGATAATAGAAGATGATATGATTGATTGAGATAAGAATGTAAGATGACGATGAAGATGAGATGAAGATGAGATACATTTGATTT
>JABUQX010003948.1:35000-37045 GCA_015478945.1 Trachelipus rathkii | reverse complement strand
GTTTGGTATTACGTTTCTCTCTACAAGAGTCAAAATCGGCTTTTTGAGTTATTATGTCCTCACTTACTTTCCTCGACCCAGACGATTCTTTCGGTGCCAAGGCTTCGGCCAACCACGAAAGTATTGCAGGGGTTCACGGGAGATATGCACGCAATGTGAGGGTGACTAACACTTCCCTTGTGTGAGCCCGCCTTCCTGCCCAAACTGTAATCTACCGCACGGTGCTTCATTGGCCAATGGCCCAGTCTGTTTATTTGAGCTTGAAGTTCTTGAGATCTTTACTCGTGAAAAACTGGATCGACGAGCGGCAAATCAGAAAGTAAAAGAGAGCGTTTCCTCCCTAATCACCACCTATCCAGCATTATTAGTTGATGCAGTTTCGTCGTCTGCTTCTCCTCTTGTTAATCATCGGCTTTCCCGACATCAGGAACAGCTTACTCCTATAACGAGTCCACCAGCGTCGTCAACGTTACATCATGTAACACCAATTCGTTTTTTCCTCCATCGGTTAGGCTTCCAATTCTGATCCTCTCTCGTGATTTCAGATAAAGGTCTTCTAATGACATTTATTTCCTCCAAGATTGTCGTATTCAAGTAAGTTTATATGCATGCCCCTCCTTTTCCATCCCGGCATCCTGGCAAGGTTCCCTCTTGAACAAGGCTGGCGACGCCTCTCCTACCAACGCTTCCTGCCATCTATCTGCTCCTTTGGAACAGCGTGCTGGGAATAAGTCAGTGCAACCTAAGGACCGCTCCCTTCATGGCCAATCCGCCGATTCTCTCGAGTTTAACCCATCCTCCCTACCAGATCAATTGTTTCTAAGCTAATCAAAGAAAGCTAAACACGCTCTTCCGCTGGGTGGTGCAAGGCCCACATAGATCAGGAATTACCTCGCAGAACATGTCCTTTGATGCCCAACTTGACTCCTATGCATCGCTGACTTCGTCTCGTGCAACACTACCTTTGCAACATTCAAATAGGTTCCTTCCTCATAAGGAATTCCTAGACCCTATTTCCACTGATCCACCTATTACCAGATACCTTTCTTCTTATGACAAGGTACATAACACTACTTCCACTACAGAGACTCGTCGTCGTCACCGCCCATTGGATTAAGGTTCTCCGTCTACTGATGCTGAAGATTTGGAGGTTCCAGTTTCTTTTGCACCCTAATTATCACAGCTCTCTTCGAAGGTACCGTCTTATCTCCTTCACGACGAGCTGCAAGTGGAGTCAACCTCTCACTCATCTGCTACTACCGCGCTATCCATGTTACTGTTATATTTATGTAGGTGGCAGCGATTTTTCCTAGCTGATTCCCTCCCATCTTTCCGCTTTAATTCGATTATGGCATTGCTTCAGTTTTGAGATCGTCCCATTGATGAGTTCACCTCCCAGCATCACCACAGTACTTCTCGAACAAATCTGCTACTTAGGATTTAATTAACATTTTCCTCGCCTCTACTTCCACGTTCGGTTTAGAGGTCATCCTTGAGACGGATCCTCCAGTGCCAGCACCTCCTCATTCCAGTGAGCAGTGACGATTTCTGTGCACCCCCTCAAAAACAATATATATATATATTATATATATATATATATATATATATAGTATATATATATAGGTTATATATATATATATATATATATATATATATATATATACTATATATATATATATATTTGAGTTGCTACTTTCCACATGTAGATATATTATTTTTATATATGTAGTTAGCCCTTGGCGTGTTCGTATTTTATTCAATTATTATAGAAGAGCACATTTATGAGGATTGAAACTAAAAACTATTTATTACTTACATTAAAAGCACAATTTGTTTGTGCGCGAGCATAGAGTTGGAGGAAGGGGCCTAATATGAGGGTTGGTGTTGAGAGGGTTGTAATGGAAGGGGAATCACTGCTAGGTGATACACACACACACAAAGATATGCCGACCGAGTGGGCGCACAATAAACATATATACTACTATATATATATATATATATATATATATATATATATATATATAGCATATATATATATAGATATA
>JABUQX010003948.1:25000-32500 GCA_015478945.1 Trachelipus rathkii | reverse complement strand
AGGGTATGTTGTTACCTGTGTTAATGTATAGTAGTGAGACTATGGTCTGGAATAAGAGGTATAGATCTAATGTTCAATGTGTTCATATGGACAATCTTAGAGGCGTGTTAGGTATGAGAAGAATTGATAAAAGGAGGAATGAACGTATTATATAGTTATGTGGTGTGAAGAAAGGGGTAAATGATAGAATAAATGAAAGTACGTTGAGATGATTTGGTCATGATAGTCTGTTGGTTAAGCGAATGTATAGTGGTGAGTGTGATGGGAATCGACCGGCTGGGAGACCAAGAAAAAGTGGATCGAGTCAGTAAAGGAATGCCTGGAGGAGAGAAATGTGAGTTTGCAGAGGCAAGAAGAAACAAAGTATAATAGGGAGGAATGTTAAGGGGTTTTGTGAGGGGGTGGTTGTAGCCCACGTGGGCGAAGGGATGAACCCTACACTTGAAGATATGTCATAGTGAGGGTCCGTCGTGATCCCGTGAAGCTCTAGGGTGGATTTTCTGACTGCGGCGAGTTCTCACTAATAGGTAGAGAGGGGGCGGTAAGGCTGGGTTTTCTTTTCGACTTGTGTCATATTCTTCTACTTCTTTTCCGATGCATGTCACGCACCTTACCCCCAGTCTTGGGAAAAAAAGGAAGATGATGATGATGATGATGATGATGATGATGATGATGATGATGATGATGATGATGATGATGATGATGATGATGATGATGATGATGATGATGATGATATTTATATATATATATATATATATATATGTACTATGTCATAAATATAATGTAAACTTTTATATAGATATATATATATTATATATATATATATATAGTTATTACTATATATATATATATATATATATATTCGCTTCAATGAAAATTAGTTTTGTCTTAAAACCGGCTCAAGTAAGTACCCTTTTCTTCATATGCATCTCTACTTTGGAACCTAAATAAGCCAATAGTATTTTGTGTGTTATTTTGTTTTGTTATAGAGACAGTTCAATGAAATTATCAGTAAACGCTGCTGGTTCCTTTTGATTTAATTTTCTTTGAACTTTCTGATGATTTCGGCAATTAATTTGAAAATGGGCTCAGAAAGTTATCTTGTTAGAAACAATATAATGTAATTGGCAATAAAAATATTGTTATTTGTTTTTATCCTGATGGAATTGTGTTAGGCAAGGGACAGGGTGGGTTTACTTTCCATTTATTTTAATTTAATTTTGTTTTCCTTGTAATTTTTTTTTATTATTTTTTTAATAATTTTTTTTATTTATCTTTTCTTAAACAGACTAAAAATATTGGTAAAAGGTTAAATCATCTTTCGAGCTCCCTTTGAGTACTCAGCAATTATGGAAGGAGAAGACCGGGAGCTTTAAAAGCTATTCTTGACGTTTTTTTAGGGGAACGCGGATGGCCTAGTGGATAGAGCTCCCGGTTACTGTTAACTCAGCAACGCGGAGTTCCAGTGTTCGAATCCCGCTGATGGAGAGTAAAATCTCCTTTGACTCATTCATTATTAAAATTACCAACAACTCGTAAATTTCTCATTCCACTCTATATATATTTTTTATTCTTTTAAACTGTCATTGTTATTATTATTATTATTATTATTATTATTATTATTATTATTATTATTATTATTATTATTATTATTATTATTATTATTATTATTATTATTATTATTATTATTATTATTATTATTATTATTATTATTATTATTATTATTATTATTATTATTATTATTATTATTATTATTATTATTATTATTATTATTATTATTATTAAACCTTTAACTTATTTTGCAGGCAACATTGTCTATTGGCTGGACAACTGGGTATGTTTCTGGTAAGGATTTAAAATATACTGATGAGCACATTGTAAAAATGATTGATGTTTTAGATAACTGCAGTGTCTGTCAGCCAGTCACTATTCCAATCAGAGCAGCTTTCGTTGGGTCTTCTTTAGAGGCTCTGAAAAAACTCTTCAACCATGTAAGTCCAATTAATTATAATTAATCACATTTAAAACGTGCGATGCTGCATCAGAAGAAATTAATAATTAATTATTGATATTTTCATATGCAATATTTTCACATTTCAGCCACTGGATTATTGTAATTTTTTTGTCATAAATTAATTTGATTCACCGTTTTTATATTTTATTTATTTTCTTATTCGTTACAAATTTTGAAGAATATCAGTCTGTTATGTCCATTGCTTATAAAATGCCTTCAATTGTGTTTTATTAAAGTTCTTTATATCTTTCTTCAATGTTAAATATTAAGCACAAAAAATTGAAAATTTTATATCATTGTAAAATAACCATATATTTATATAACAACCCTAGCGTTTCATAGTACTGTTACTAGTTGATTACGTGTTAAGATCTTGCCTACTTGGTTGGAAACCCAGTAAGTGTTTCCAATATCATGTTTTTTTCTGCTACCCGCCATTTTCAAATTACCTGATAACCGCCAACTCGTTGTTTTAAATCCACAACACTAAATTTTTTAAGTTATGTGATCTTTTGCTATACTACTGAAAAAAAACAACCAAACAAGCATTTCGGTTTAAGATCATTGTTAGGAAAGGGCTTTTTTGCTGTTAGTCACTTTTGACAAATTTTACTTTAGGGTTAGAATTGACCACTATAGATTTCGACTAAAATTTCCAATTTTCAGTTAATATGATGTTTTATTTCGTGTTACAAATCACATATCAAAAGTAATGTTACCTGTTATTAGCTTAGTTGTCTATAGAAAAATAAATTAGATGGGTTGCGAAGCTAATTTTAATTTTTATATATCACTTTTTTTTCCTACCACTACCCATGTGCTAGGATCTATTCAAGGAAATAAAAAAAAGTAAGACAGGAGAAAAACCTACCAGAGCACAACCTAGCGCAAACTTCGTAGGTGAACGCAGGCTCAAGCTTTATAATGAGAAAAACAGTTGATGGTAAAGAATTCTATAGAATAGTTGTAACAGAAAAGGAGAAGGTACCACAAAAAGCAAACCTAGGGTTTACAATCTTTATACAAAAATTTTTGCGAACACATGGCTCTCTTTGTGATACGTGCGTGTCCCCAAACACATACCGTTATACTACTTATAAAATAAGAAATATCATGCTAGAGTCTTCTCGCAAAGACAAAAGTCAAAGGAGTTAGAGAGTAAAGCACAGTTTATTAGTCAATTGACCATTTAAGCTGTTATTCTCTTTTGCATAATAATGTGTTCATTTTCAATTCAGATGTTTATATTGCTGAAGAAGGGAATGGTGCCCAGAGCGAAGATGGGACAGCATCACTCTGGTTTGACGGTTTAAGGATTATTCCGTCAAAGATTTTTCGGGTGAACGCGCTAGAAGTATGGTGGTGTTTGAATATTTTGAGATCGTTCTTTATGTTAATTGAGTTTGGATATGATTGATAATTAATAATTAGTGCTTCTGGGGCGGGGGAGAAGCGTGTTGTATATGTTAGAACAATACATGACATACATGACCTTTTTCATTCTTGGTGTAGGAGGTGGTCTATTGCGAGTGTTTAATTATAAAATTTTCAGCCTATTATGTCGAGATGGGCATATGTTGGAAAAAAATTTTTTTCGGTTTGCAAGTGATGGACGGGAGTGGGAGGAAGACTTCTGCTATTATTATAAGAGAGTTGCTTTGAACAACTTCTAGTTTTTGGATGCTTGACTTTGATATTGTGGGAGCCCAGGCTGGGGATACATAGTTTAAGATGAGACGAAGGTTGTCTGCAAAGTATTGTAAGGAACTCTTTGTATTGGCTAAAATTTGTTCCGGTTAGAGTTTCCATCGCATTCAGTTTATATGTGGCTCTAGAGTTAATGTTGTTTATGTGGGTAATGAATTACATGTATGTATCGAAAGTCAAGTCAAGGATGGTGAGCTGTTTATTACGAGGCAGTCTATTGTTTGAGAGGAGAACTGTTGGACGTATATTTGACTCTTTTCTGTAGGTGTAAGGAATGTGATAGAGGATTTTTGACTAGAGGCTGTCATTCTGTTTGTTAACAGCCATTGTTCCAATTGGATTATGTATTGCTGTGTTTATGGAAGGGCTTTGAGCTGTGATTTTGAGATCGTCTGCAAAACTACTGATTTTCATAGAGGGGGATATGGGTTGTAGTAGATCGTGCACAAAAAGATTAAAGAATGTTGAAGATAAGTTGGCGCCCTGGGGGACTCCATTATATAACCTGTAATTACGAGAGGGTGTGGCATCCTTGCATGACTAGCTGTGCGACCAGATAGGAAAATTGCTATTATTTTCTTGTCATTGATGTTTATTTCTGTGTTAATTTAAAAAGTAAAAACCTTTTGTCTATTAATGGTGACGTAGGATTGTATTGAATGCCTTGTTTATGTCTATTACCACTAAGAGAATACTGGAGTGTGGCAGGTTTTGGTTGAAACCTGTGAGGATGTTTTTTTACTAGATCTGTAAGTTGTGTGGTGGTGGAGTGTTTCTCCCTGAATCCTTGTAGTGTATCTGAAAGAGGGAAAAGGGGGAGATTATGTCCAAGATTAACCTTTCAAGCACTTTAAATATTGTAGAGAGTAATAAAATGGGTTTACATGAAGCTGGGTTATTGGGTGTTTGCTAGGTTTTAGTATGGGTAATATATATGAGCGTGTTTCCTGAAAGGTGAGATGGTGTTGGTTTGCATAGGCTGTATTGAATATTTGAGTTTGTGTAATGTAGTTCCATGCTGTTTGAGGGGGATATTGGAGGTTTGGTCTGGACAGTTTGCTTGTGAGTGGTTTGAAGGTTTTGATGGTGTTGATACTTTTTGGTTGTTCTTTAACTATTTAAGCCAGTTAGTTGTTAATCTATTGGTGAGTGTTGTCGTTTATGGCTATTTTGGAGTAGTGAGACATAATTAGATTGCTTTGATCTTTTGGGCAAAAGATTTTAAGGTTTTACTGATGGTTTCATTGGTTGGTAGGGCTTGTGTTTGTGAAGAGTGGATTTTTTTTATTGTTCGGTATATTTTCGTTGTGTTGGTTTTATAATGTAGTTTGAGTGTACTGTTGCCAGTTTTTATTCTTGTTCCAAGTTGATCAAATGTTAATTCTACTGTTGAGATCTGTATTTGGTTTAATTGATCTTGATTTGGTTGTTTATATTGTTGAAGAGGGGTTTCCTTGTTTTAACAGGGTATCTATTTCTAGTGAAAAGTTAGGATTGAAATGTTTAAGGTAATCTTGGGGGATGTACTGTTCAATGAAATCAGTGGACACTTGACAGTTTGCTTTCTTGAAGTTAATTTAAGTTCTTTTAAAGGACGTATGTATGGGGTGTTTATGTAAAAATGTAATATATATATATATATATATATATAAGTATATATATATATATATATATATAATAAATAATAATAATATATCATATATATATAATATATATATATATATATAACTATATATATATATAATATATATATATATATATATTTATACTATACACGTATTTTGAAAAAACATTTTTTTTTTTGTTTTAAAAAAAACAAACCAAAACCATGTTTTTAAAAAAAAAACAAATAAACAAGGTTTTTTGTTTTATTAGTTTTTATGCTATTTGATGTTTAATGTAGTTTTAATGTTTTAATAGATTTAAAGGCAAAACTCACTACTGGAAACTTTTATGCACATGTGCTAACACATATTTAAAATTCCTTAGTATTAATAAATTTAAATTAGTAAAATTTCTTTGGATTCTTAAATTTCAAATTTTATTGATATCAGTAAACTGGTATAAAATTATTATTGCTTTTTTCTTCAATAAACTCCGCATTGTTCATTCATCCGAGCTAGCGTATAATAAATCAATTCATAACCGTGGCAAAAAGTTACTTTTTTATTTTATTTTACTAAAAAAAAAAAAAAAAATTATATTGCAATTCAACGAAAATTGTAGTTAAATGCCAATTGCGATATGACGACCATGTCACTTTATATTTGAACTCTTTTTAAAGGATGACAGATGATAATGACGCACAAAAAAAATTCCTCTGCGCTACGATGCCACTTCCTCACAACCCATCACACTTCAACCATCCCTTTTTTTAGAAACTTTGAAATGTGGGCATCTGAGAGTAGCAAATCAATTAACAAGTGCCAAAAAACAAGAATCATGTTTTAAACATTTTAAATTATATATATATAATTAATATTATATATATATATATATAATATATATATATATATATATATATATATATAATATAAGATATATAATATATATATATATATATTATATATATATAATATATATATAAATATAGTCTCACAATAATAAAAAAATCGCAGAAAAATTTTTCTTTCACATTTATTTTTGGTTTAAATTTTGAAGAAAAACAAAATAACCAGCTAAATAAGCTCCTCAATAAATATACTTTTAGATATCTTGTGCGACTTTATAGGATTAAACCATGGTTTTTTATGTGGTTTAAAACATGGTTTAAACCAATGGTTTAAACAAAAAGTTTAAACCATCCCACCCTACAATATAATATATATTATATATATAATTATATATATATAAATATATATATATATAATATATATTATATATATATATATATAAATTTAAAAAAAAATATATATACATAAATTATTATATATATATATATATATATATATATATATATATATATATATATATATATATATATATATTTTATATATACTACATACAAATATTCACATATATCTATATCTATAGTATATATATATATATATAGATATAATATATATAATATATATATATATAGTATAATATATATATATATATATATATATATTATTTACAGAATACAGGCAACACCTTTACAGTTTGGACTTCGTCGACCGACAAGGTAAACATATCAGATCTTGCAGATTTCCAGAATGAAATTGGTATGAATTCAGTGTATTTTGATTTGCCCGAAGATCAAATGAGAGAGTTAAGAGATCATAACAAGAAAATTTCACCCCAAGAATCAAGGGCAAACTATAAAACAGAAGAAGGAGGAGGAGGAGGTTCATTTGCTCCAACTAACTTCAATTTGAATGTTATATTTGTTGGTTTTATTTCTTTAGTCATTAGCTTTCTTGGGGCTCGGTATTTTAGATAAATCTTAGATAGAATGGTCTTTTTATACATTTTATGGATTTTTCTTATGACTGCTGATTGATATTTAATTTATATGGAAATTATTCTCATGCACTAAATACTTTCAAAATATCCGTATTGTCAGATTGTTTAGAAATAATGTAAAACATTATTTTCAATTTGAATATATATAATATATCGGTGATGTAAGTGTGATATTATATTATCTAAATGTCTATCATTTGCATGCTTATATAATATATATATATATATATATATAATATATATATACATACATACATACATACAATACATACATACATATATATTAATATATAAATATATATTATATATATATATATATATATATATATATA
>JABUQX010003948.1:12500-15000 GCA_015478945.1 Trachelipus rathkii | reverse complement strand
ATCAATAAATAAATAGATTAAACTCTACTCAACCACACAACCACCACTTCCCTGTCATCTGTGATATATTGATCAAGTGATTAAGATCATATTTAAACTTTATTATGTGCATAACATAATATAAAAAATATGTTCTTTGTATGAACATTTAATAATTATTAAAACCAGAAACCTTGTATCCTCTTTAAACTTGATACAGCTGTATATATGTATATGTATAAGCCGTAATATATTTGTTAACAGAGAATATACTAACTAACACTTAATCTTTGTTTCATTTTAACATATATTTTCCGAACAACAACCTATATTGAGCGATTTGAAAAAAAACTAGCCATACGTAAGCAAAGATAAGGAGGAAACTCAAAGGAGGGGAGCTTGGAAAGCAATGATGTCTGCAATAAGAGGTCAAATGCCTTAGGTATGTCAAGCGACACCACATAAGTCACTCCATACTTCCTAAGAGCGGAAAACCATAAATTGGTTAGAAAGGAAAGTATATCGCCAGTTAACCTCGAGTACCGAAAGCCAAATTAGTGATAGGAAAGAAGGGAATGAAATTCCAGATGATCTAAGAAATGGGAGTTGAGAAGGGTTTGAAGGATTTTAGATAAAATACAAATGAGAACTATAGGGTGATAGATAAGGAATCAGAGCTGCTACCTTTCTTCAGAAAGGGTTGGGCATATGTGCGCTTCCAGCACTGAAGAAAAGTACTAGTATTGATGCATAGAAAATATAGCTGAACGAGGGACAGTGTCAGCTCAGCATGCTCCATCAAAATTCGGAAAGGAATGCTATCCAGTCAGGCGGCCTTCCTAATGTTTATACATTTTAGAACCCTATGCACCCGATCAAATGTAACCATAGGCAAAGGCATAGAACACCGGAGAGGAGAATGAGGAGGTGAAGCATCGCCAGAGTCTTCCAGGATTGAATTAGAGAAAAACAGGAGTTAAGAGATTGACCTTTACAGTTGACGTATTAGCACCAGAACAATCTGGGCGAATAAGAGGAGGAAAGACAGATTTACAGAAGTTGTTAGAGATGTTTTGGGCAAGAGGCCAGAAAGATCTGTTAGTAGGAGAATCAAGGAAGTAGGCACACTTTCGCTTTATAAAAGTCCGATTTGCACTTCGAATAGTATCTCTGCAATGATTCCGAGCTGAGCGGAAATTAGTGAGAGTGACAGGATAGCGAGAAAATACCCTCTATTTCTAGCCTGAATGGTCCGAAAACAACTACGATCGAACCATGGATTTTGAGGAGAGAGAGATTTAGTCGAAGGAATGAACCAGCTCATCCCATCAACGATTATGGTCCCTTCCTTATCGGCAGAAGCTGAAGCGTCTTCAGTGTCAAAACTGTCACTAGAGTTATAGTTAGCTTAGAAACGTCGAAAAGCCCCCCAATCAACCTGACTAAAATGACAGAATATACGCATGGGGAAGGATGGAGCTGTTGGAGAAAAAGTACTAAAATTAAGAGATATAAGGTTGTGGTCAGATTTACCAATAGAAGAGGAGGTTGCGTATTTATAAAGAGAAGGACATTTGGTAAAACATAGGTCGTTTGTGTGTTTTAGAATTGGTTGGGGCGATCTGGAATGTATGTAGGTTTCTTAATTAGTCTCTCCAGATAGTTGAGAGTCTCAGTATTCGGATGAGATGGTATAACAGTCTCATGAGAAGTATTAGAATACTCAAATTAGGCGTAGAAATCTGTTCTGTTAATAGAACAGTATCAAAACCATAAGACTATTGTAGTAGAAGGAAGAAAGATTTTATGGCATAGAACATCAAAGTTAGGAGATTCGAGATTTTCGAGACGTGTTACAGGAGCGTTAATGTTTTAGATGAAAATTATGGAATAAGCAATATTTGGATATGTTAAACGTGTTCGAGGCTGAATTCTTAGCTATCTGAAACTCAGATAAGAGCAAATGGTTAGGATTTGAGTTAGAGAGATGGCATTCCAGGGATTCAGAGTCTGAGTGTAAGCCACAGATGTTGTTGGTAAAGTCAAATCAAATCAAATTTGCCATTTCATAACAACAAGCAACAACAACAACAACAACAACAACAACAACAACAACAACAACAACAACAACAACAACAACAACAACAACAACAACAACACGAGAACAAAGATAAACAGAAGGTGAAATCAGAGATAAACTATTCCTACAAGAAAACCTAAATTTATAAGTTCGAATGCTAAAATTAATTAAAAATTATAAATTTTAAACAATGTAAAAATATACACACACTTATATAAACTTTTCCCACTCTAATAAACAGTATTAATTGTAAATAATATATATATATATATAATATAAATATATATATATATATAAATATATAATAATATATTATATATAGTATATATAAACTTTTCCCATTAATAAAAGTATTACTTTATATATATATATAGAGAGAGAGAGAGAGAGAAGAGAGAGAGAGCAGTATATCCGGCATGTTGAAAGTTTTTAATCTTATCA
>JABUQX010003948.1:0-7500 GCA_015478945.1 Trachelipus rathkii | reverse complement strand
AGCAGCCTGGCACCGGCTATTTATAATGCAGGTCATCAACATAGAGAGAAAAACTGACTGTCGCTGGGATAGAAGTAACGGTATGTCATTAAATCGAGAGCAAATAGTAATACACCTAGAACACTACCCTGCTGAACGCCATCATTCAGAGTAGAGTGGCGTGACAAAGTAGAAAAGCACCGAACCTGGATAGATCTATTTACAGAAAGCATTTAATGAAAAGAGGGGGTTGTCACGAAACCGAGCGAGTGGAGTTTAAAGAGAACCCCCAAATCTCCAAGTTGTGCCATAAGCTTTATTAAGGACAAAAAGACACCATGAACTATCCACAAGTAGAAGCTACTACGGATGGCATGGTCCAGTTTTAACAAGGGATTCGCTGTCGAATGATTTTTGCTTTAACCAAACTGGAAGTTTGAAAAAGCCTGAGGACGTCTTCAGAACACCAGGGGGGGAAGGGCGGCGGAGGAGGGGGGAGGGTGTGAGGAAAGGCGAGGGAAAAGGGAGGGAGAGGGGGAAGAGGAGGGGAAAGAAGAGGAGAAGGTAGAGAGAGGGGAGCGCGCGAGAAATGCGGAGAGAGAGGAGAAGAGGAGAGAGAGAGTGAGAAGTGACCTGAAAAAAATTCTTCATTAATTACAGAAGATGACAGGTCAGCGAAATTTCTCTTTGGTTGTTCGCCAACTTCGAATCTTTCCCAGGTTTGGGGATAGGAATTACAAAAGCTGATGTCCAAATAGATGGAAAAGAAGATTTGATCCAGATTCTGTTATACAGATCCAGCAAAAATGCTAATATCGAGGG
Organism: Trachelipus rathkii; assembly: GCA_015478945.1. Lineage (NCBI taxonomy): Eukaryota > Metazoa > Arthropoda > Malacostraca > Isopoda > Trachelipodidae > Trachelipus > Trachelipus rathkii. The sequence continues at coordinate 6,699 of JABUQX010003948.1, read as the reverse complement.
ATGAATATAAGGGAGTATAATGTACGAAATCAAGTCTGGGCCAAGGGCAGCGGCACCGTCTTTGCTATTTACCAGTGCAAAGTTTGATATCAGCCAAGTGTAAAAAGATGGTTAAGGTATAATCTTCCTCTTTCGCTGTTGAAAAGGTCTGGCAGTGAAATGTTAGTTCTCAATTTTTGAAAGACTTCTGAATAGCGGAAAGAGTTCGAGTTGATATCAAAACTATAACCTAATGCATCTGCAACAACAGCAGAAGCGCAGATCGTATCGGTTATATCAGTCCCATAACGGAGGACTGTGGGTTAGAAGTTGTTGGAGCAACCAGATATTTTGTGCGCAACTTTCTACACTAAAGGAAGGGGTGTTGTAGAGTTGACAGTCGAAATGTAAGTTCGAAAATATTGTTTACGTGTTTGGCTATTAATTCGCCGAGATCTCGCTGCAGTTGCTTTAAAAATAATCATGTTTGGAATGGTGCGGGTTCTTTTGTATTGCCTGTAGAATTTCTTCTTCTATTGGTTAGCTTATGCGCACTCTTGGGACCACCAAGGAGTTGCCGACCGCCTGCCTGCGGAAGGTTGCGGAATGCAAATTTTCGCTACTGTGATGCCATGTTGTTGGAAAAAGTGAAAGGCATAATCAAAAGGAGAAAGTGGGATAGCTGTGGCCTGATTAAACGGAGCCCACTCCGCTCGGTCATAACGCCAGCTGAAGTTAGATTTTAACATTGGGCTCGGTACAAGCTCATTTAAAGCTATTGAATAATGATCACTGCCGTATAAATAATCAAAGCGGGACCAGGTAAAGCGATCCATAAGGGAATGGGAGCAAAAAGAAATATCAATACAGGAAGAAGTGTGTGTATCTAGACGTTCATATGTAGAGAGTTTTGTGTTCGGGCATCCCAGGGAAAGGGGGTTAGAAGATCTACAAGGATCTTGGACTTAGACGAGATGAAAGAGTCGCTCCATAAGAAGTGGCAAAGGTTGAAGTCTCCTAGTACAACAACCGGAGTAGGGAGCTGCTTAAAAAGATCAGCTAAGTCGACCTGAGTAAACTCACTACTCGGAGCCAAGTAGACCGAGGAGACAGTAAGGACGGTGTACAAATTAATTCGTGCTGCTCTTGCATGAAATCTAGTTTGAAGAGGGACTGGAGAATAGGGAACAGATTTATGAATGAGTATTCCTGCACCTTCTCTATCATTGTCACCTCTTTCTACAGAGCATTGCATCGATATATATATTTCGACGTTTGAAAAAAATCGTGATGACATAGTTGAAGTTCCTGCAAACATATGTACTTTCGTGTACATGTGTGTATTAGCTGTATAAGTTCTTCGAAGTTAGAATAGTAGCCACAACAATTCCATTAAAGGAAAGTGGCCATGCTCTGTTGTTATAAATATGATATAAATATGTTATAAAGGATGGTCTGTTTGAGACAATTGTCTCTATGTGACATGTGTTAGTGTTGGAGGTGGATTCAGATGAAGAGGAAAGGCTGAGACGTGAGTATTGACGAGGAGGGGCAACATATCCTGGTGGTAAAGAGTAGTCATACGACAGAGATTTGGTTTGTACGACCGCTTTAGGGAAGGACTTTTCAGTGGTATTAGGTAAAAGGGCTTTCCCAAGAATGCAAGATAAATTGAGTTCAACCAAGTCCATCTAATTGTGTGGATTTGGTTGATCGTTGGAAGATCAACCACAATGCTCATGTTTAGGAATGGGAGCGATACCAGTATCTACCAAGCAAGCAGATTCAGAAACGTGTAAATGATATGAGGCTGTTTCCATGAAATTGGGGAAGAAAGGTGTCATCTTTTTGAAAAGGTGTTGGGGTTGCGATTTTGGGTTCCGATATAGGTTTCGTTGGGTTGACAAAGTATGATACTGGAGATTTTGACAGTAAGTCTTCATGCGAGTGATTTTGGGAGATTGTACAATTTGATTTAAGAATGGAGATCTCTGTGTCATCTTTCATGCCTCCAACAGATCCAAAACGCTTAGAGCGTTTGCGGTGTTTACGTTGGACGGTTTTCCATTCACTACTCTCTCTCGGAAGCGTAGGAAGCATTAGAAAGAGAGTGGGTTATCACATGAAGCTCTATTTGGGAGCTATTATCCATTTCATCCGCTATAGCATAGAATCCTTTAGGGAGTGCTGAGATAGGAAATTCGGAAGAAGAGTTATAGGAGGATTCAGAAGAGCTGGAGTAATCTGGCAAACTATCGTAGAGTTTATTGGGGGGTTGTTCGATAGCTGTGAGTTTTGGGGTACAATCTATTGAAGTCGTTTCCTTTGTCTCAGGAATAGATTTATGACGAGGTCTCTTCTGAATTGCTCTTTTACATCTAGGGTTAATGTGTTTTGGTTTGGAAATTCGAACGCTTTGTATTTTAATGGATAATCTTTAGCTTGGTGATTATTTCTTTGTGTTTAGGAACATCTTTTTCAGGAATTTGAGTAATAGTAGGAGGCGTATTAGGGGACAGAGAGAAAGTCCTCTTGCGTGAGTTTGGAGAACCTATTGGGTAGGTATGGGAACAGTGTGTCTTATCAGGAAATGTTTTCCAAGTTTTATGTTGGATGAACCAATTTAGTTTCATTGTTGGTTGGTTGAAAACTAATACTCGGGATAGGGTTGTTGATAATATTTTGGACTGGAGATTGAACAAAGTGCTGCTTTTGTACTATTTGAGAGGTTGGTAGTGTAGGCAATACAGACAGGCAGGTAACAGTAACTGCCTTAGTTTCGCTGGGATTTGGGAGAGGAGTTCTACTGGGATGGAGTTGTGTCGGTGGATTAGCACGCGGAGGCATAGGGGCTGCTGCAATAGTAGCATAATATTGCCTTTGTCTTGTAGGATATTTTTCATTGAGTTGGCGTATGACATCTCTCCTGCTCAATTTATGTATGGTACATAACTCTAAAACCTCCTGTTCAAACAGGTAAGGCGGGCATTTTAAAGAAGAAGCACTGTGAGGGCCTCCACAGTTTTTACAGTGAGGTGAATTTTCACAGGGAATGTAAAATAATTCTCTGCAGGCTGGGGATATGTCATCCGGTCCCCTACAATATTTTCGGGGATGACCAAACAATTGACATTTAAAGCAACGTCTGGGTCGAGGGATAAACGTACGAACACTGTAACTTGTGAATCCTATTTTCACTTTTGTAGGTGGATGAGGGGTATTAAACGAGGATTTGGGATCTCAGGTGAGTCACGGCGAGGAGGAAATCTATAAATGTTTGTGTCGGAAATCTTTTCTGCTAAAGATTTTTTAAAATGACAGCAGTATCTTCGTTTTTCGGTTTTCAAAAGAATAAATAATGCTTTGGATGTGTTTCTCATTTCATCAGGAGTAGAAATAAGAGGAATGTTTGAGAGAGAGGTCAAGGATGACAAAATAGAACTTTGATTCCGGTTAGCAGCTTGAAAGAGAAGGCACCCATTTCTCATTAATATGACTGGAGGGTCTTCAACTCCTAAAGCTTCTTCAAGTGCATCGCTAACAAGAATGGTTCTTTGCTCAGTAAGAGCTTTGGAGGTAGTGATTCGCAATAAGTAATATATCGGGAATGATGTATCAGCTGGCGTTCTCGGAGGGAGAGAAACATATGGAGTAAACAAGTGAGAACGACTATGGCAGAAGGCACCCTTGCGGGATTGCCCTGATCGTTTATGTACCTGGGGTGTTAGGGCATAGCAGTCACCGAATCGCTGAAATTAGGCAAAGGACCCTCATGTGTAGAAGGAAGAAAATCGGAAATACCTGCTGGCCTAGAAGTAGTAGGGACCGAGGTGGGGTCAGGATGGGAACCCGACAGACGGTAATTGTTGTTATTAAGCCCTCCTAGATTTAGTAACGTATTTTCTTTAATAGATTTTATATAAAAAATTGAAATCTCAAACCTCGTCTCCATGGATGAACAATTATAACAATAAAACAAATGAAACATAAAAAGTAAATAACAGGATGGGCTGGAAAAACATATATTTCATAAGGAAGGGTAATCCTTCTCCCCACAACAGGTTGCAGGTCAGAGACCCCACACAACCTTCCGGACCCGACCCCTTAGGGTGGCTGTGGATGTGGCCTCGTGAAGATCCTCCAGGAACTATACGGTGGTTTACCCCCCGTGAACCACACGGCACCTTGTATCTTCACATAAAGCCCGAGATTATACACCAAAGTGCAGAACAGCCTCCTCAGTGGTTAGCTGAGGCTCAGGTTCCCTACAATTGGCTGCCCGGTCAAAGAAAAGCTACAGGACCGGTTTTTCTCCTGTACTCTCATCCACGGGGGAGAAGTGTAAGGTGAGCCGAAACCCAAGCGGGAGGAGGCACCGGACAGCCCAAGGGGCTGTTACGATAAAGAAAAAGAGATGACAACCTACGTAGAAGCACTTAAAGGGGCTGATGGGTGGGGAATTAAAAAAGAAAAGAAAAAGTTAGAAACTGTGATAAAGAAGGTGAATTGAAAAGAGAAAATTTATATGAAAAATGAAGGGAAGGATGAAGGTTGAAAGATAATGTATGTGACAAATGTCAACGATACACGAATGCACAACAATGCACATATACGTGCTGGGGGTCGTAAGGGAGCGACACAAAGACCCATCGGTATTGGTTCTCATCGCTATGCCATGCACAAGGTTGTATGTATATAAAGAGCATAACACCACAAAGAAAAATATACCCTTCCGGGTATATATATATATATATATATATATATATATATATATATATATATGTTTTTTATAGTAAGTGGTTCAACATATATATATATATATATATATATATATATATATATATATATACAGTATATATATATATATATCATCTCACCTTTCATCACATCTCACCAGACTCCTGTAAGCGTAGAACGCTTGTCAGCTCTTCTGGACAAAACCTCTCCACCACGTTCGGTCCTCCTCATAGATCTCGACTCTTCCAGCCTTCCATCCCACGTCCCCTTCTCTCAATGGCTGTCATCACGTTATCACTCTATCTGGTTTCTTGGTTGTCCTACACAGCGTCTTCCATCCGGTCTCCATCTGTAGTACTTTCTTCGGGTATCTATCCTCATCTGCATCCTCATCCTCATCCCTCCCGTACCATCGCAGCTGTCCTTTTTCAATAAAACTCAGTATACTCTTCACCACAATCTCCTCTCTTATATATCAGCATTTTCTCATTCTATTCCTCCCCACAACCCCTTTATGGATCTCTAACACCCCATCTCTCACATGCTTGTACCTTACTCTTAGTTTTGTGGTTAGAGCCCACGCTTCGTGACCGTACGTTAGTATAGGTCGTAGTATACACACGTATATTATTATTTTAACCTTTTCGAAGGACATTTCTGTCTCATAGTAACGGATATATCGATCTTAATGTATTATTAAACTTTCCCATTTTACTATTCAATTCTATGTTAATAACATTTCCTGCCCCAAAACAAACTCCAAGGTATTTAAACTTATCAACCTGCTTCAATTCTTTATCCCTCACTTTAATATTCATTTCCTCCTCCTCATTGCTTATCAGCATCACCTCCGTGTTTCTCCCCATTTATCCCCATTCCTCCTCCCCCCCCCTCAATTCCTCTTCCTCCAATTCTTCTCCTATTATTCTCTGATTCTGCCAACAACCCAAGATCATCTGCGTATCCAAAAACAGTTCTCCCTCCACCCGTCTCCGGACCATTTTTTCACAAAATCCATGAACAAGATAAACAAAATCGGAGAACACCACCCTGTTTCACCCCCGTGTCTTTGAGATATGTGGTGTCAAAGCAATTTCTATAATTTCTACAGTCTGCCTTTTCACTTTATATAGGACATATTATTGATTTGTTCCATTCTTTGGGCCTTTCTTCTCGCCAGTAGTTATTCATTAATTCTTCATCCATCCATACACTTCCTTCCTCTAAGATTTCCGCCGGTATCTTTCACCCGCGCCTTCCTGTTTATCTTCCTCTGCTGCAAGCATTTTAACCGTGATCTGTCACCTGTCCCCACTACTCCCCAATGGTCTCACTCATGCACATCCTCCGTTAATCATCGGTATATTCAGCAAATTAACAAAATAGTTCCTCCACCTTTCCCCAATCTCTCTCGAGTTTTTTTCTATGTTCATTTTTTTATTGCATATGTTGAGGTGCTCTTTTCTATAGTTTTTTGTCATATTAAATATCATTAAATAAATAAAAACATTTCATTTCTCTCTTGACTGCTTCTTGCACTCGTTCTGTCCACCACGCCGTTTGTCTATTCTTTTTTATTTCGTTTTTATGATCCTCTCAGATAGCTCCACTAATGTATCACGGAAAACCTCCCAACCCTCCTCCACATCTAAATCCTCACCAATCTTCTGTCTTCGTATTCATTTCTCTCTGAAATGTGTTTTTACAATCCTGGTCTCTCAGTTTCTCAACAATAAATCTTTTTCTCGGTCTACATCTATAAGGCTTCGGTATTTCCATTTTCAATTTCCCCACCACCATTCGGCGGTCTGCATCTTCCGATACGGGTGATATACTTTTTCCATCCTAAAATATTCTTTTGTTGTTTGTTAATATCAAATCGATCGTTGTTTTTTCCCCATAAGCCTGCCTTCCGTCTTCCCATCGGTACCATATCCATTTCTGACTTTCTCTCTGTTTATAGTACGTGTTCATTATGCTCAT
>JABUQX010003947.1:0-38144 GCA_015478945.1 Trachelipus rathkii | reverse complement strand
ATATATATATATAATATAATATATAATTATATATATATATATATATTATATATATTAATATAACTATATATATATATATATATATAATATATTATATATATACTATTATATATATACATATATATATATATATATAATATATATAATATCATATATATATATATATAAATATATATATATATATATAATATATATATATAATAATATAATAATATATATATAATATAATATAATATTATAATGTATATATATATATATATATATATAAATATATATATATATATATATATAATATATATATATTATATATATACTATATAATAATATAGATATATATATATATATATAATCTCAAACCCACCGAAAATTTCTGAGAGAGAGAGAGATATATATAATATATATATATATATAATAATAATATATAATATAACTATTCATATTATATATATATAATAATATATTAAAATATATATATACTATATATAGGTTATTATATCATATATATATATATATATATACTATATATTAATAATACAGTGGCGCGATCCAGACGGGGCCAGAGGTGGCACTGGCCCGAAATTTTCTAACACTAAAAAATTATACGTATCATATCTCGTCTAATAATATAAAGTTCAGAGGTTACAAACTAATTTAGAAATTCGTAGCTGTAGGAACAAATCTCAAGTCTTTAGTTCTTTAAAAGTAAACTGAAGCCATCAGAGAGGAAAATGCACATTAGAATCTTCAGCAGAATTTTTGCAAGAACGTGCTCAGCGTATCAAGCTGGGTATGAAATTGCTGTTCCAAGAATTAACAGTTCCAAAAATACAGACCCACATTCCTACTTTCAACCCACAGACTTATTATCGCACCCATTTTAATACCATTTATTGGCAATGATTTAATATCAGCATTAGGAAAGCAGCTGTTTTCAAATCATAAAGAGAAATATTCTTCCTCTGCAATTTGTCATACCCGAACAGCGCGTTGTTAATTGCATATGAGAAGATATTAAAGATTGTAATTGTAACATGTTACAAGGAAGATCTCGAGCCTAAATAGAAACATTAGTAAAGCAGAACTGGGATTATCGGCAAGTTGAAACTGGCATCACAGCCACAGCATCGCAAACAGCCAATAGACCAGACTAGCTTTCTTGCTCCAGTCACAATTCCAAATATTACATCTTGTTGCAAATACTGTCAATTTTACCCTTGGTCTACTGCTTCAGATTAGAAAAGCTTCTTCAACAATAAGACTCTGAAAAAAAGCTACTTGCAGACAATACTATTGAGTTGAAAAGACTTACTGGACTTGCCCTCCTTCTACATACATCGAAATATTGGCATAAAAACGAAGATGGTATCTCGGATTTTGCTCACTCTCATGCCGGCGATTAAAGTCTAAACAATAGGTAAGATCGATCTTTAGTTAATTTATATAATACTCCCATTTTTTCTTAGAAAATTAATATTTGGCTCCTTCCACTATATAATATATATATATATATATATATATATATTATATATATATATATATATATAATCATATATCATATATATATATATATCATATACTATATATATATATATATATAATATATATATATATAATATACTATATATATATCATATAATTATATATATATAATCATATAATATATCAAGAATGGATTTTCTGTCCCTGCGACCCCCCCGAAAAAATTCGGCATTACGCCACTGTAATATACTATATTACACTAAATGATCATCATATATATATATAATATATTATATATATATATATATACTATATATATATAGTATATATAATATATAACTATATATATATATAATATATATATATATATATAATCATATAATAATATATACGTATTTGTGTATTTAAATGTTATTGTTCGGAAAGTAACACGATTGTTATGAAAAAAGAGAGATGACAAAGGGGAGCGAATCAAACGAATCTTTTGATTATTTTTGGAAGACGAAAAAAAAAATGAAAAAAAGAAGAAAAGAAGCAAATGAGTGCAATTGCGGCAGAGAAGAAAAGAAAGCTCATGTGGACGCCGATCACATTTCCTTCTAGATGGCTAAGCAAAAATTAAATTCATACACATGTCTTCGCCAAGAAATGCACACAAAGTTCATGCTTTACATGTTGTGCCTTGATCAGACATGGAAAACATGCACTTCATTATGTTCCAGGACAGCTAAATAATGTGTGCTCTTCACGAAAACTCGCAAACCCTCTATATAGTATATATACTATAACTAATATATATATATATATCTATATCACTACTATATATATAATATATAATATACTATATACAAATATATATATATATATACTATATATTATTTATATATATATATATATATATACGTAGGACCTAGGTATTTCGGGCTACTTCACTTTTTCTAACGAAATTAAACATCATGCTCAGACGAGGTCTTTTTTTTTATAGAACTAATGCAAAAATTGCGCTCTGAAGCTTTAAAATGACATAACTTTCTTCTTTACAATCACATATATATAATAATAATAAATGATACTTTGAAATTTTATATATATTTATTTCTTTGACTCCGCAGCGGGGGGCCTTCGCCCCCCTCTATATCATCCCGCCGCATCCCTTCGCTAACAGCAGCGCCGTGCCAATCTCGCTGCGCTCGATGGTCTGCGGTGGGAAATTCTTCTTTTTAAGATAAAAATTACTCAAAATTATCAGTATAATAATAAATAAACCGAAAATAAATATACCATGTAGAAAGAAAAAATCAAAAGACATATTTTAAAGTAAATAACTAATAATAGATAATAAAATGAAAAATAATAATAATAATAAATAAAATATAATAAAATAATTAAATAAATAATAATAGATAATAATAATAATAATTAATAATAATAATAAATAATAATAATCAATAATAATAATCTAATAATAATAACAATAATAATAATATAAATAATATTAATAATATGAATCACATAATAATAATAATAATAATAAAATAATAATAAATAATAAATAAATAATAATATAATAATAATAATAATAATAATAATAATAAATAAAATAATAATAATAATTATTAATAAGACATAAATTAATCAATAATAATAATTAATACATAAAATAATAAATAAATAATAAACAAATAACATAAATAGCAAGCTACAAAAAAACATCGATCGGGCGTGGCAACGAAAAGAAAAAACATACTAAACCAGTAGCGTGGGTCGTCTATAAGCGATAAATCCTATCGCGGCGGGATAATTTTAGTTGCGATACGGTTCGGGTCTATCTGTTATTCCGATAAATCTTCTTTACGCATAATCGGTGAGGACAGTCTCTTAGTCGGGCTTTGTTCGATCGGATACAAGGTTATCGCGATATTTTTCAAAACTACCCCGAGTAAACTATATGGCGGATAATCATCGCTACAACGGTTCCAGGTTATCTGCTATCGATAAATCTTTCCATCATCAATGGGGGCATCTTTATAGCGATATTTTTTCGTTTATATATATATATAATATATATATATATATATATCATCATAATCATCATAATATAGTATATAATATAATATATATATCAAATATATATATACTATCATATATATATATACATATATTAATATAATATCATATATATATATATGATATATATATACTAATATAGTATATATATATAGTATAGTATATAGTATATGATAAATATATATATATATATATATATAGATATATATATATTATATATATATATATATATATATCATTATATATATTAATAAGTATATATATATATATATATACTATATTATATATATATTATAGTATATACAGTTATATATATATACTAAGGTAATTATATTATATAGATCATAAGATACAGAGGTCCGCGGGGCCCACGATTCGTACTGCCTTACTGTTTACTTAACGAAACTATTTTTTTGAACTAACCGGAAGTAACGGGACTCGTTACTTTTTCTTTCATGTAACGCCACCGAATATAAGTTTCCTCTGTTATTTTTCGCTGCCCGTACTTTAGTCCATTACATTTTCTTCGACTTTCCTATGGAATGGGTTGACTAGGCCAAATTGACCACGCCCGGAGCAGATCAGGTCATCCTTTATATAAGTATAGTATCATATATTATATATATATATACCTATAGATTTGCATATCTTACTATGTAATATATAGGTGAATCTAATCCATCGTATATATATAATATATATATATATATATTATACCCTTAGATAGATATATATAGACTATAAGGGGAATTGCCAGCTTAGACATACTATGCAATACGGGGTTCGGTGTTTCGTCAACTGCAGAAATGAATTGTGGCTGAGAAGTGTGGGTCCCGGGGGAGACACTTCGTAAAAATCTGTGTGCTGGGATAACAAGTGGGGCAGTAATGAAAATGGTGATAGTCGAAGTGTGTTGGCGTTTGGATGCGTGCACAGAAGAAGATAGGTATTTTAGGGAATAAAGTCATTTACGTTAGGAGGAGCGTAATGGGATATACGTGAGAAAGCTTGAAGAAAAGCTAATCTGCAGGTATAGATATGGGAAATTAACTCGGTTTAAATGACTTAAGAATGCAGGCGATATGGAGATTGATTGGATTTGGGAAAATGTGTAACAAAGCGTTTATTGAAGGGTATCAGTTCTGAGGGACTTGGAGGACGCAGCAGTAAGATAGTACCCTAAGATGAAGGGTTAAGGAGTAAGGGTAAACTGTCGAAGAGATTATATTGGGAATTAGAATGATGAATAAAATATCTTCCGTGGCCTTATATATTGGCGTATCTTCCGCCAAATATATGTGTGATTTTCCTGATTAAAGAGCTGATTGTGAAAGAACAAGGGCGTTTTGAGAATGTGGTAGAGGATGCGTGCGAGTCAATATCTTTACATTGAAATCCAAATGATTGAGAAAATGAGGGAGAAGAGACAAAAATTGTATCTTTCAGGCTTTTTATCGATATGCAAACCAGGAGTATGATATTGATTAATAGGAAGCTCTTATGGGAAGTTGTTTTTGATATATGGTTGTTTGGTGGAAGAGCTTCTTCGAATGCGAATCAAAGTGATGTATGACGACTAGTGAAGAGCGTGTGTAAGAATCAATGGAGTTGAAAGTGACATTGGCTTTATATTAAATTGCGGACGTGAGGCAGGGAGCTGTATTAGTGCTTCTCGTACTTGCAATTGTATTATGCGATAAGTTTATGAAAGAATTTAGAGGTGGGGGTGGCAGCGAGATTCGCGGTGTTAGAATGATGGAGGAATGGAGAGAGAATGGAGCCCTGTGGTAACCAATTATGCTGCGGATGATTTGGTTTTCTGTGCGGTGGAATCTGAAGGAGAGTTTGAGAGGAGTGTAGAGAGATTTAGGCAGGATGTGTAAAAGGAGATGTTTGAAACGTAGATAAGCAGTTAAGGTTATGCGTTGTGGAGTGAGCTACAGTCTCGGTGTTGATGGTGAAGTTATGTTAGATGGGAGAGCAGCTGGAACAAGTGCTGTTTCACAATATTTAGTGATATATGTGGATGAAGCGGAACGGATGATTTGCTTGAGCTGTAGTATGAGAGTTGTGAATGGGTGAGGGAAGCGTGGCTGGTGCCAATAAATGTTGCTGGATGTAAAGGCCCGGACTAAGTCTTGAGTTGGCGCCTGCTAGGTCTGTACATGTGCCGCGTATGTTTTTCTTAACTCACAATAACATGATAAGATGAAATCTTAATATTACACAAACCAATAAATTGACCTAACGGTGACCGTACATTAATGTCAGTATTCAAAAGCCTAAACGAGTCAACGGAGTTCAACGCGCAGTAACGGCGCTTCGGTTACTTTTCCTTTCAGAAGAAACACGGAATAACGATAGCGGAACTACTTTTTTGAGTAACGCGGAAGTAACGATAGCTCGTAACTACTTTTTTTGAGTAACGATCCCCACCCTCCTGTATAATACTATATAGTACTAGAATATATTTATAGTATAAATATATATAATATATACTATATATATATAGTTACTATATATATATATATAGTATATAGTTATATGATATATATATATATATAGTATTATATATATATATATATATATCATATATATGATAGTATATATATATATATAATATAGTATAATATATATATATCTATGTATATATGATATATATATATATATATATATATATATATTATAGTATATTATATATACTATATATATATATATATATATATAGTATATTATATATATTATAGTATATGATATATACTATATATATAAATATATATATATATACTATATACTATACTATATATATATATAAATTTACAGTTGTCCACCACCACTCACGGGCAGAGCCCTTTTCAGGGGAGGGGGTGTTGCACGCAAAAATTTCATCCACTAGCGTAAAATTTACGCAGATGAGCACAGACGCAGGCCTTTAGCAAGTGAGGGAGAACTAAAGTTCAGCAGGAAACCACAGGAGATGGAGAGCAGGAACTTCCACAAAAACAGAGGCTGTGGGCAGGAAAGAAGGAAGCAGCGCAAACCAACTAGCCTGGAGTTACCTAGCCATCAACACAAAACTCTGTGCGCAGACACCAGGCACCCCTTTGTGCTACGAGGGCGGGCGTCGTGTTAAAGGTGGTGGTACGCGAGTGGTAAGCTTCCCTCGAACACCTGCCGCTGCGGTACCTATAGAACAGAGATAAAGCACCAACATGCGTATTAATATATATAGCTATATATATATATATATATATATATATAGTATATAACTAAATAATATAATAACTATATAATATATATATATATATAATATTAGTATATATAACTATATATAGTAGTAGTAGTAATATATCATATATATATTATATGATATAAGGGAAACATACCAAATGCTGCAGAGACGGCCGAGAACCTAGTATTTATGATGTTTTATATTAATAAATTGTAGATTAACTAATTCTCTTTATTTCATTTCAAATCGCTTTATTAACCATTATCTTTGGCTTTTTACATTTAAGTAAACCATGGTCCTCAAAATAATTTAGTAGTTGGGAAAGGTGGTAAAAATTTTGTATAGCCAAAATTAAAATCTAAAAATTCGCATTTGCGTATAAAAAGAACGTTCCTTTTTTTTTGAGGCCTTTCAAATGATTATTTTCCCAATTTATTTTATTTAATTTTTAGTTATTTCGACGTAAGAATATTCTATTATTTGTGTCCCACAATAAAGTGTTATATCATATATAATATACTATATACTATATACTATATATATATATATTAGTATATGATACTCATTATATACTATATATATATATATATATATTATATACTCATATAACTAATATTACTTATATATATATATATTATATATATAGTATATATATATATATATATATGCTATATATATACACTATATATATATATAGCATATCATAGATGGTCAGACTTTTTTTAATTGCCTCAGCCAGTATGTAGCTAGAGAACGGGAGGTCCTACAGTAAAACAAAGTATATATTTGGAATCAGCCGAAAATCCTAAGGATGGGATTTTTTTTTTTTTTTTTGTTTTTTTTTTGGAAGGTAACATTTTTTTTTTTTAACTAAAGGAATACCCCTTAGGGTATACCGCCATTAAGCATGGCAGGAGTCGCGGGTCTCGTGCCTCCGCGGTGGACGCACGCGCGGACTAATCCCCCCTCCGCGGAATGGGTCTCCGAACCCCCGCTTTTGTTCTTTGCGGTGTCGCGGCGGGTTCCTCCGACCATCCCCTCCGGCGTATGAAACGTCCCCCCCTCTGTTCCCCCGTCGGCTCGAGCCCCTAAATTGTTGAAATAATTTTTGTTTTGTTTTTTTTTGGAAAAAATTTTAAGTTTTTTTCTAGGGACGGGAGTTCGAGCCGACGGGGGACAGAGGGCGGCGGACGTTTCATAGCCCCGAGGGGATCGGTCGGCAGGCAACCCCGCGACGACCCAAAGACCGCAACAGAAGCCGGGGGTTCCGGCAGACCATCCCCGGAGGGCTCGGGGGATTAGTCCCCCCGCGTCGTCTTTTCCACCAGGAGGCCGAGAGACCCCGACCTCCCTGCCATCTTGCGGTTTACCCGTAGGGTATTCCTTTAGTTACAAAAAAAAAAACAATCTTCGAAAAAAAAAAAAAAAAACAATGAAAAAAAAAAAAAAAAAAATAAAAGAAGAAACGTTAAATTCCCATTCCTTAGAATTTCGCGCTTGATGTCCAAAATATATCAATTTGTTTTTGACTATAGCGACCTGCCGTTCTCTAGTACATTACTGTTGAGCATAAAAATATCCTGACACATATAGTATATATATATATATATATATATATATACCTACTATATATTATATATATAATATATATATACGTATATATATATATATATAATATATATATATATATATATATATATATATATACTATTACTACTAATATTATACTATATATAGTATATATATATTATATAATACTATATACAAAACACTTATTGTGAACACAAATAATAAATATTTACGTCGCGAAACATAAACCAAAGCTCAAAAAAGTAAAAAAAGTGAAGTTTTCTTGTTTATAGCATAATAAAATTTTTTTAATTTTTTCGTTTTTTTTTTAAAAAATTATTACCAACCTTTCCAATACTAAATCTATTTTGAGGACCATGCCGCTTAACTTTAAGGTCCTGGCCTTGTTTACATACAGAATGAATCTCATAACATCACGAGCCATCAAATTTCTAACATAAAATTTTATTATAAAAAGCACTGAGAAGCTCATACCGCAACATTAAAATTTATTTAATAAGATATCCAATGTTTTACAAGTTATATAAAGCAAGGAGCAACAGTTCCCATACTTCTCTGGGTACGTGTCGGTAAAGAAAACTTAAAATTTTTCAGTATTATAATATATAATAAATACGGTGAAAAGCAAGTAATAATTTATTTTTAACATTTTCTTAAAAACCAATGATGCTTTTTTTTTAATATTTTATTTTATAATCAAATGACAATACATTAAAAAATTTGGATTTTTCGATTTATCGGTTATCGCCTTATCGGCGATATTTTTTATCACGAGTTATCGGATATCGGTTATCGATGATAAGGTTTTCGTTACTGGATTTATCGGTTATTCGCGATAGCATTTTTCGTTTATCGTGCCCACCTATGATTAAAACTAATAAAAATAAAAGTTTTATATTCTTTTCAAAGCTTCACACTTTATATATATATATATATATATATATATTATATATAATATATATATATTATAATAATATAATATATATATATCTATATATATATACTATATATATATATATATATATATATATATATATATATATATATATATATATATATATATATATATATATATATATATTATAAAAAAATAAAAAAAAACAAAACAAAAACATATTTATTTATTACTAAATACATTGCCGACTAGTTTCGGATGAGAAAATCTTCTACCCATTCTTAAGGCTAAAAGTAGAATGATAAAAAATAATAATATTTAAACTTACAATATGAAATATAAAATAAATAAGTAGGTATATAAAATATAACATTTAAGGAAAAGTACTTTCAAATGGCGAAATCTCACTTCAAAATTATATTATCAGAATGAAATTTTCATTTAACTTGGTTTTGTGGTGCTATATATACAAAGATTACAACAAATGGAGATCCGACTCATGTTCAAAATCTAAAATTTTTAAATTTGAATCCTTTATAGGGTGATTTGATTGTAAAGAATGCGAGTTAATAGCCGAATAGTGGGGATGATGCAATTGTTCCAAAGTTCTGAAGGAAACACCTTTGTGCTCAACAATGCTGGTTGAAAGACATCGAGCAGTCTTCCCAGTATAGGCTGCATCACAGCTACAACAGTTATATTTATATATCACCGATGATCATATAGGTGTAGGAAGTCTTTCCTTTCCTTTTCAATTTTGTTTTCATTATTAAAAATCAGTTTAAAATAAAGATGTGGGTAATTAATTCTTAATATTTCATAAATTTTCCTTTCAATTTGGTAACTCACTTTCCCCAAAAATGGCAACTTGAGATATAGAAGAAGCTCCTTAGATACAGTTAATTTGGCCGAAAGAGATTATTGAAATTTTAAAGAGCTTTTTTCTAAAAACATTTTCAATGAGAAAGGCGAGGAATCCATTTTTCAGGTAAAGTGTTTTCAGGAAGTCTAATTCATCTGACAGATTATAATAAGATGTAGAAATTTTATATGCTCCGTCAAATAACGTTTTTACCAAATTAACTTTATAAATATGATTGATGAAAGAAACATACTTAGTGATCAATCCGGTAATGCAAAAGCCTAGCGCACTCAAGTCTTACCTTATTTGTATTCACTAAGGATTTAATTGCGCCAGCTTCCCTCTTACTATTCGCAACTTTCCTACTACATTCTGCATCATCCGTTCCCTTTTCATCTAACGTATAGCCTAAATATTTAGCTCAGATTCTTGTTCCAATTGCTCGCCATTCAACATGATTTCAAACTACGGACTCTCCTTGGTCACTACCATCACCTTACTCTTACCTACATTTACTTTTAAACCCCTCCTTTTTCACACTCTTTCAAAATCCTCTATAAATCTTCTCAAGTTTTCTTCAGATTCACCACACAAAACCAAATCATTTGGGCACAATAAGTAGGACAACCTCCACTCTCTTCCATTCTCCATCATTCTAACACCTTCCAATACTACCCCTACCACCACTACCTCTTATACATTCTCATCCCATCCATATACAAATTAAAAAGCCAATGAGACATAACACGCCTATGACTCACTCCACTATTAATATTAAACAATTCACTCTCAACTCCATTTATTCTTACATACGCTTCACTTTCGGTATACATACTTTTGATTGTATTAAAAAGCCTACCACAAACACCATATGTTACTAATATTATTGACAGATCTTCCATATTAATCCTGTCATACGGCCTGTTGCAAATCCATAAAACCTAAGCACATTTTTTTTAATCATTTTTTTCAATGTGAATTTTTGATCTACACATTCTCTAACATTTCTAAATGCAACTTCTTCCTTGCCAATCAGTCTATCAGTCACTCGACTCACTGTTTCAACCAAAATACCAAAATATATCTTCCCTACAACACTCAATAAACTAAACTCCCTATAGTTTCTACAGTTCCCTTATCCCTCTTACCTTTATATAAGGGTACTATTACTGCTCTCCTCCAATCCTTCTGAACTACGCCCTGAATAAACGCTTTGTCACACAACTTCCATATCCAGTCGATCACAATCTCGCTCCCATTCTTAATCATTTCACCAATAATTCCATCTACAACTGCGAATTTACCATTCTTCAACTTTCTCACTCAACCTATTACCTCATCCCAAAATACATATTTCTTCTTACACTCTCAAACTCACACACACAATCACTATTACTACTTCATAACTGCTAATGTTATGAAGATTTTTGAAGTATTCCGTCCACACCCTCCTCACATCCATTTCATCAGTGACGAAAGTACCATCCCTATTTATTAATCTATGAAGATTCTCTTGCTTTCTTTCTTAACCTTTCGCACATCCTTAAAGAAGAGCTTCCTGTTCCCTTGTAAGTCCCCATTCATCCTCCTTATATGCTGTTAATTTACCTGTTTTTTCCTCCTACGTATGCAATTTAGTCTTCCCTTTTTCCTCATTATATATTTCTATACACCTTTCTTTTGAGCCTCATCGTTGGCTTTTAGCACATTCAACCACTCCTTTTTTTTACTTTTAATCACTTGCATCATCTTCATTCCACTACTCACTATTGACATTCCTACTTCCTACTTTAGCACATCCACATACTTCTCTTGCACTACTAACTAACTACTAACACTACTAAAATTTGCCTATAGATTTGTTTAGTTTTATTTTATTCACATTCATTTGATTTATTTGCATGTGCGTTCACATACTTTTCCTTATGACCTTGTTCATTTAACTTCTCAATCTTAGTTTTCCCCACTTCCTTCCTTATCTCTCTCCTCTCCATCCATGCCCCCACTAACTTAATCTTATATAAAACAACATTATGATCTGATATTCCCACCCCCAACAACTTCACTGATTTAACGCCCATTATATACTTGAGCATCTTCTTCACTAACACCAAATAAATTATACTTTTCACTTCAATACCATCTCTACCTACCCAATCTTTCGTATGCTTAATAATATCGTGCCCGAAGAATGTATTACTTTCACACATACCTCTCTCCCCACATATATCAATCACCTATCAACTATTCTCCTTTTCTCTCGAAACCCCAAAAATGACGTTATACCATCCCGTTTTCGATCAAGTATCCAACCCTATAAGTCGCCCAACACAATCAACCTGAAGCCCCTTCTCACTCCATCCAAAATATCGCTGTTCAGATTTTATCCCAGAAAGTCACTTTCAAAACAACTACAATATATGTACAACTCAATAGTTATGACCATCTTCCAAGCCAGCTTTAACATTGAGCAGTTGAATAATCTCACACAAGAAGAGATCCATCTCCCTGGGGCTCTGAGATACCTGAAACAATTAATCTGAATTCTTCTCTCCCATTTCCTTGCTCATCCTCTCCACTATAAGATCCCCCAGGCTTATCTCTGGCACAACACTAAGGTCTACTCATTTCCTTGGTCTCTTACTGGCCTCTGAAATAAAACAGGCCTCTGCCTCCTTTTCAAACAGAGTAATATGTTCCGGCTCAATAGTTCTGAAGATTCAACCAAACATCATGGCTCTTGCCTTGGTCATAATTTCCAGTAATGGTTGCAAATAGGTCAATGGTGAGAGGTAGACAAAATGCGCCATGAAATTTTCTCCCTGCAGAGGGATATATGGAACAAAGATGTTGGAGAGCCACCTCTGCAGCAGGAAAGAGTGTGAGTGAGCACAAGAGGGGGGTGAACAATTAGGCATTGAATGCCATGGATTTAACCCAATAATCTTCATATGCCCAATGAGAAAAATCTCATCGCTTCATATTGTTACTTCCTCCCTATATATATATATATATATAGTTATATATAATATATATAGAATATATATATATGATATGTATATATATATAAGAGTATAAGTATATAAGGGTATATATTATTAAGATATATAAGGGAGCATAGTATGGTTGTTAATAGTATTTATATAAGTATATATATGAGTATATATATATATATATATATAGTTAGGCGGGGTAAAAAGTGGTGTGGTTATATATATATGAAAGAGATAGCATATATATATATATATATATATATGTATATATTATGTGAAGTATATATATATTTATATATATATGTATGTTATATATATATATATATATACAAGTAAGTATATATATAATATGGTAGAGTAGCAGTTGTATATATATGCATAAGTATATACTATATAGATATGAGAGAGTGAGTATATATATATATGATAGGGCATATGGGGCATATATACAACATCCCTCACCAAACACAAAATCTGATCATATGCCTTTCACTCGATACCTTACCCCTACCTACACCAACTCTAGTGTTCTTTATGATACTCTTGTGCTTAAAGAAAGTGTTGCCCAAACTCATGCTAGATCTCTCCTTCACAGAAAATCCTAGTTATTTTCCCAAATTATCTCTCTCATTTTCTCCTCCTTTCCTTTCTGACACCCTAAAGCCACCCGGTTATATCATCCCTTGATCTCCCATTCAACCATTTAGGTCAAATTAACGCAACGGTCTACTCACCTCATCCAAAACATCATCCAGATTATCCTAGAAAATCAATATCACTTTCAGATGGACCATATGTCACAACCATACATACCTTTGACCTTTTCAAACTAAAAAATTTAACTATTAGAATTCTAGTACTCACACAAACAAATCGCACAGGTACTCATTAAAATTGTAACCCCTTTTCTCCCTCTCTTCCTCTCCACACCAGACATACAATTTCACACCACCACACCACTCATTTTCACCGTTTCTTCATCTCTAGATTTCAGCTCACAGCGAGCAAAATTCACCTTGCCCTTTCTAAATACACATCCATCACCTCTCTCCTCTTCTCCTAACCATTTATTCCTCTAACATATCCATGTGCCCATAACATTCATACATTTTCGCCGAAGATTTGAAGGCCCACTTTTACGGCGATCAGTTGACCCTTCTTTTGGTACGCATTAGTATTCCCTTGGCAAAAGATAAGCGTAGTTGGCAGCCAAATCAACTTCCCGTCCCTTTAGTAGCCTTCTACGACACGCAGAACATACGTTGTAGGCAATTCTTTCTCCCCACACACAGGATATAAGGGATATATATATATATTATATTATATATATAAGTAGTTATTATATATATATATATATATTATATATATATATATGTTATATATTATATATAGTTATATATATATATATATATTAGTTATATATATATGTATAATTATATATATACATATATATATATATATTAAGAGTAAGGGATATATTGTTGTTACATATATATATATATATATATATATATATATACATATATATAAGATATATATATATATATATATAAATGTGTTGAGAAAGAGCATATATATATATATGAGTGCTATATATATGTTATTATTATATGTTATATATATGTATATTATATATATATATATATATATATATATATAATTATTTAATCATTTTTATTAATTATTTATTTATTTCGAAAGAAGGGTTTAGGAGGGGATATAACGTTACTTAGAGGCTTTGAAACACCTATAAGCCTAATGGGTGTCTAGTAGGAATTAGTTGGTGTATGAGATTTTGCATCTGCAGGTGCACACAACTAGTGACTCGCACTCTACTATTTATTAGATATATTTTTTCCATTTCTCTAGATGGGAATGTGCATTCCATTCTCTTTCATTTCGATAAAACTCAAACATCTTTAATCGTTTCTGTGTTATTCTTTACAGCCCTCGGGGAATCGTCATTGCCTTCAAATTCCGAAAACCTAAACAGCCTCATTAAATCCTGGTATTCTATAAAATCCATGCTTCGTAGCACCAAAACAAAACATTTTCTCCATATATAATGAAACAATTTTTTCGGTTTCTATTCGTCCTACTCATTTTCTCATTTTGAAAATTTTGTCAACTTTAACTCAGCTACCTCCCTTTTCCCCTCCTCACCATTTGCTTTTATTGACGAGCTTCATTGTTGCTTTGCCTTCTGGAGAAGCAAAACTCTTCGCTCAAAACTTTCACTTTAATCAATAATTTCTAGCTAAGGATGGAAAATTATGGTTATTTACAGTGGCTCAAAAACTTACTTCCTTCAACAATTTACTCGAAGCAATCTTTCATAGAACAATAAAATATCTTTAAAAATATCTAACTCAAACATTCCTTCGCCCTTAATATTCTTTATATCATGATTTTTCTTTGAAGAATTACAAAGTACCTCTTACTAATCATGCTTCTATAAGTTTAGGAGTTCTAAGGTACCTTCGAGAACCTTTCATACCATCCCAGTTTCTTGATCTACATTGGAGTATTGATAGATAGTTTTTGTATGGAGCACTCACCATATATCTGATATAATGTTGTTCTACTCTGTTTGAAAGGGTGAAGTGTAAGTTTTCACCATATCAGCATTCAAATTCACTGAGGCTTTCCAATTTCTTTGGAACTTGCAAATTGTAGATTCACTTATCCTTTTACTGCCAGTATCATCAAATGGGATTTGTTCTTCTGAGCTCTGTAACAGTTATAACGTCTTTTTGATGATAGCTTGTAACTCAGCTTATCACACATCTTTATTCCTTCTTTAACCCAAGAATTAACCATTATACTCGCTTCATCATGTGCTCTGCTAGAAAAGTCTGAAACACACAAGTCATTGTTCTATTTTTCCACCTTAATTTGACTTGCACACTTTGAAACGTATTGTTGCAGCGTGTGTCCGTGTCGCACTTCATCTAGATTACGGTTAGAGTTTCACCTATTCTAATGGGTTTCTTTTGGTCTTTGGGGTTTTTCCATCACAGGTGATAAATATATATATATATATATATATATATATATATATAGATATATATATATATATATAAATATATATATATATGTATATATATTATATGTATATGTTATATATATATATATATATATATTACAAGTTATATATATATATATATATATATATATTATTATATATCTATATATATATATATATATAAGTGGTATATGATTAGCCTTGAGAAACTGGTGTCGGTTATCTTCATTGTATGTATATATATATGAATATATATATATATATATATATATATATATATATATATATATATATATATATATATGCGCGTGTGTGTGAAGAGGATAAGATTTTTAAAACTGAAGATTTAGAAGGCAAAATGCGCTCACTGGATAGAGTGACAGAAAGACGTGAAATACGAGGCAACGTGATTCGAAAGTGACGGATTGCTTTACCATTTAAAGGAGGTCCCTAGATGTCCAGACGAATGTGTATCTTATTGCATATATAATTGAAGATGAAAATGATATGATAAGAGAGTAAAATCTCGCATTATCATATGTAATACAAAAACAACATCAGAAAACATATACGGATTTTTCAAGCAGCAGTATGATGCGAGGTCATTTCGAATTATTATTATTATTATTATTATTATTATTATTATTATTATTATTATTATTATTATTATTATTATTATTATTACTTATTATTATTATTATTTATTATTATTATATTATTATTTTTATAATTATTATTATTCATTATTATTGGCCATTATTATTTCTACAAGTTCTTTCAATTCTTCTAAATAGTTCTTTATTTTCAGAAGAAATTTTATTAAGGACTATTCGAGAATAAAAAGAAGTTAAAACTTTTAATATTAGTAGTAATAGGACAGTTTGACCGCTCGCACCTTTTTCGATAGGAAGGAATAGAGCTATTGCCTTCAAACTTGGAATATAATCTATTGAGGTATTAAGCTTGGAAACCGACTTAGGTTTTCGCCCTGGTGGATTGTACAGGAAAACTGAGAGCAAAGGCGGGAAAAATATGTCGTTACGCCCTTTGGCGTTCCATTTCCGAGTTGAGTTAAAGCCCATGGTCCAACGCCCAGGTGTTCTAGTGTTGAGTGCGAGCTGCTATAAAATGAATACCAACATTGACATTGTTATTATTATTATTATTATTATTATTATTATTATTATTATTATTATTATATTATTATTATTATTATTATTATTATTATTATTATATTGGTTATTGGCTATTATTATTAGAGAAGAAACGTGATCTCTGAATAGGTAAACTGATTCTGAGTCGAAAAACGACTCCTGCGGACCGCTTTACGCACTCCGAGCTCCGCCTTCCGGGCCAGGCCCTTCGTGCACCAGTTCTGATTCCTGATTCCGAACGCCAGCCGCTTCCGACTCCAGAACGCCAGCCTCGCCTCCGATGCCACCGAACCTATCGCGTACTGTGCTAAAATTTGGAGGGTGGTTAGATGGTGACGTAACTGCTTCGGCGGTAAAGGGGTCCCCAACACACCAAAAAACCAAAGTAATGTATGAAGGCCGAACTTGGGCGAGATCTGTTGTAAATTTCTGCAAAGTTATTGATATTGGAATCTTGAGAGTTAATTTTCGTCATCGGTGCTTTGAGCCGTTATGAAAAGCGAGTTAATAAACATTCGTATAAATAACGTAATATTGGTGGTCCTTTAAATAGTTATCGAGACCTGCAATCCTCGCCAGAATATGAGGGTTATAAGTCCGTATAGATGTTCTTATAACCCATTGAGTGGGGGTTCTGACTTGAAAAAAAGTACAGTGTTCTAGAGTCGAAGGAGGAATAAAGAAGGATGAAGGAAGAAAATAATGAGGGAAAGAATGAAGAAGGAGTCTTACTCTAGAGGAGTAGGAGTTGACAGTTGTACTGAAAGTGGCTCCTGGTGTGGTTTGGTGCCGAGTTATTAAATATGTGTAATGATACAATATTGGTGTCTTTATATGGCGCATAAATCTGTAGATTTCTGAAAAATAATGCAGGCTCTCAGAACCACAAGAAAAAACAAACAAATAAATAAAATTCTTATTCTTTTGTTTATAACTTAAGGCCTACGTTTTACATACACCCTAAAGCAGCAAATCAGTAAATCAGCAAATCTCCAAACCATCACTCACCACTTTCCTGTCTCATAAAGCTGCAGATCATATTTCTGATTTATTATATCCATCACATTTAATAAAAAAAATTAAAATGTTTTTACACACCTAAAGCAATCAGTAAACTAAAATCAGTAATCAAACCATCATCTCGGCCAATTCCTTGGTTCCATCTCAGACCATTGATCTATTGATTGATGATTTGGTCAGCACTACTGCATGAAAATTGTCATGTGATTGCGTCCTAGGCACCAGTATATTATCATACTACCTTAACAAACCAATACAAGCCCTAAGGAGTTAATAACTGGTGCAACATTGGTCAATGATCCGCACTAATAACAGTAAAGGAACGAACATAGCGTACAAAAACGTAACCTAGTCACGCCTGCCTCAGGCGTTGATATTCTCTGAAGAGCATCACTGCACTCTCTACATTAACACTGAATATCTTAACAAAAAGTTTCAACAGTTGAATCTTTAACAAAGTAAATTATATGGTTATCTTCCGCAAACTAATGTTTTGTCTCTTGTAAAAGCTAAACTCACATTAATGCAACATATTTATCACATAACAACCAGACAAATAAACAGCACCGCAACAACAACTTAAATCAATTGATCTATTGACCAATCTGTATTTTTTATAATGTTGGTTAAACATAACATGAAAACAAATTCTTTATACACTGATTGATCAACGAATATATGCTAACGAGCAAGCTTTCTCACAATAAGCTAACATATCATCACATGAACTAAGAATATAATGTACAACAACAAACCTAGCACAACTTACGAGCGAATAAACTGGTGACAACAACAAAGTTCCACACCTAAAAACAGTAAAGTAACTAACATAGCGTACAAAAACGAAACCTAGTCATGCTTTGTCAAGCATATCTCTAACATATCAATGTTAATTTTACATTAACATGGTAATATTTACCAAAAGGTTCCCCATAATATTAACAAAGTACCATAATACCTAAAGGATAAATACAAACATAGTAAAGTTTTATCCTCAGTAAAGCTAAACTACCAATATGACATACTTATCACATAACAACCAGGCAAATAAACAGCCAATACAACAACTTCAACCACCGACCATTGATCCAACTCAGTTTTGAGTACGTTTAAGTTAAACATAACATAAAAACAAATTCTTTATACAATGATCAACGAATATATCCTAACGTAACAAAGTTTTCGCATTAATAAAGATAACATAGCATCACATGAAATAAGAATATAATGTACAACAACAAACCTAGCACAACTTACGAGCTAATAAAATGGTAACATTAACAATTTCACATCTAACACAGGCATTATCATGGTCGTCAATGAATACACGCCACCTAAAAAAAGTTTCCACATTAATAAAGCTAACATAGCGTAAACATGGAATCCATGGAAAATAGAATGCAGCTAATGACAAACCCATCATTAACTTCTGACAATGAATAATCGGAAATATTAACAAAGTTTCACACTTAACACCAGTAAAGTAACTAACATTGCATGCACAACGTAACCTATTCACATTTTTTCAAACATATCTCTAATATTTTGAACAAAGATCTTATACTGATACAGTAACATTGTAGCGTACCAATATAACCTGTCCGATTATCATACAGACCCACGAATATGCTAATGTAGCAAAGTTTTTTACATTATCATAATATTTAACAAAAATTGTCATAACCTACCCAAATATCATCATCCCCAAAATACTGGTAAATATAACAAAAAGTTTTAACCAAACATAATATAAAAATAAGTAAGTTTGTTGAATAAAATATCTCAGTGTAATAGCTTTACTGAATTTTAAAGAAAACAAACTAAACCACCTGACCCTCCCTTGCTTCTCACTCACTCGTTCACGACCAGATCTATTGATCACAAACATTCAAACGCTACACGAGTATCATTCGGATAAACATAGTACAAAAAATGTTTTATATACTAACCAACGAATAGAGCTAATGTAACACAGCCATATTAATAAAGCTTAACATGGCATTACCAGAATCCACTGAATATAAATGTACAATGACAAAACCCACCACACCTTACGCACGAATAAACCACTAACATTAAATGTGTTCCATACTTAACAACAAACAGTAAAGTACCTAGCAAAGCAGCCAGCGTACAAAAATCCTGTTCTCACCGCCAAGCAGGCCCCTGAACATATTTATCAAAGTTACTCTTACATTAACAATTTATTGATTTACGTCTATGAATTTCGAGTATCATTTCCTGGATGAAACATGAAAATAAATGAGTTCTTTTATATATCACCGTCGAATATATGCCATACATAACAAGCCACATTAATAAAGCTAATACAAAGCATCATATGAACTAAGAAAATAAATGTACAACGATAAATCTAACACACCTTAAACATCAAACTACTAACATTAACAAAAAGTTCCACACTTCAACACGCCTAAAAGTAACTAACAATTTATACAAAAACGTAACCTATTCATACTTTTTTCCAAGCATATCTCAAACATATTAACGTTAATTTTATATTGACACAGTAATATTTTAACAAAGTCTCTGATTATAACCTTGTCTAATTATCATACAGACCAACGAATAACTGTAAACATATAACAAAGTTTTTATCCAAACATAAACATAAAATAAGTTCTCTGAATAAAATATCATAATAAATTGTATAAGTTTACTGATTTTAAAGCACAAATCAGTAAATCAGTAAATCAAACCATCAACCCCTCCCCCACCCCTCCCTCCCCTGTCCGACCTTGATCTATTGATCTATTGATTCATGACATTTCGAGTATCATTTCGGATAAACATGTAACACAAAATAAGTTCTTTATAGCACAAATCCATCAATAGAGCAATCTTAAACAAAGTTTTTGCTATTCACTGTGCTCACACAACACATCTCCTAGAACCAAGAATAGTCACAACGACAACCTAACACACCATACGTACGAATAAACTACTTTCATTAACAATGTTCACTTAACAGCAGTAAAGTATCTAACACTTCATACAAAACGTAATCTATTCAACTTTTCAAGAATATCTCTAACATATCAATGTTACTTACATTAACATCGTAATATTTAACAAAAATTAGCATAAACCTGCTCTGACCACTTATACTCGACAAAGCAATATAACGTTAACGTAACAAAGCCTTACATCAACTTCGTAATATTTAACAAAATTCATTATAACCTCTTGTCTAAATATCATAATCCCAGCGAATAATTGCAAAAACATAACAAAGTTTTTTAACTAAACATAACATAAAATAACAAAATTTTATCCTTGATATAACATAAAATAAGTTCTTTGAATAAATATCACAGTAAAGCGTATTAGTTTACTTTACTGATTTTAAAGCTGCAAATCAGTAAATCAGTAAACTGAATCAAACTCAATCTCCTGCAGTCTCTCCTAACACCCATCCCAGCTCCGCATGATCTATTGAACTATTGGATTCAAACATAGAGTTTATATCATTTTGGATAAACATAAATATAAAAAATAAGTATTATATACTGATCCTATGAATATATGCTTATGCAACAAAGTTTTAGCATCAATAAAGCAACACATCATAACCTGAACTAAGCAACATGCACAAAATGCAAACCTAATACCTCGTGAATGAATAATCAGCTAAAGATCCTGAAAATTCCCACTATCAAAAGGCAAAGCAGCTAACAAGTCACAATACTGATATGTGTTCCCACTTTTCTCGCATATCAGTCAACAGGTAAAGTCGTATTATCTAACAAATTCTTTAACAAAGTGACCAATCTTTCAAAGATACCAGCATCCTGAACTATGAATTGACACCATATTCATCAAAGTCACTCGTTCCGAGTATAACATCATTTGAATTACGAATAAACGTAGGCATTAGCAAAATTCTAGGGCAAACCTACATTACTTCCTAACAAAAACTTAAAAATATACCCACGATTCTAACACAATATAGTCAGTTAACACAGTAATAATATATAAAACTCATCATTTCTCTAACAAACATTGTTATTTTCACATTGTCATAATAATATTTTAACATATCGTACCTAACTTACGAATAACAAACAGTTTTCATTAACTAAGAGTATCTAAAGCAACACATTACCCTCCGAGAGAAAACCCAGGTGGGATGCGCCCCTTGGAAAGGGTGTAATCCTGAGAGGGGATCTCCCCGAATGGTGGCTGCTGTATGCTTTGGGTCATGTTCCTCCAGCTTTATGCATTATCTCTCTCCTTCGAGGGGTAATGCCCGCTTAGACCCCTTCGGGGTGATCCCCAAATAAAAAGAATAAGATTTTTTTTTCTGATGGTTCTGAAACCATTATTTTCGAAATCTGCAGACCCAATAACATATATAAAGACACCAATATTATCATTACACAAATATTTTAATACTTCGGCACTGCACTGGAGCCAGCACCGGTGCAGCTCTCAACTCCTACTCCTCTGAGTCAGACTCTTCTTCATTCTTTTCCTCCTATTTTCCTTCATCCATTTCATTCCTCCTTCGACTGTTTTACACTCCCCCAAAGCCAGTCAGACCCCCTCAATGGGGGTCCTAGACATCTTCATACGACTTATAACTCCTCATATTCGGAGCTCTGGGCTGGCCCTCTGATAACCCATATAAGGACAGTAGTCAGTAAGATTTGTATTTATTATTCACCTGCAAACCGTAAAGTGATAACAAGCCGTTGACAACCTTTGAGTCACTCCAAAGGGTGTTTAAGCATAAAATGTCACTTCAAAAGTGACCTGCCGAAAAGGTCACCTTCGTCTTCTATATTCTATATTCTATATATTCTATATTCTATATTCTATATTCTTTATATTCTGCTTTTAGCTTCTAGCACGTGCCGACCTATATTCTAGAACACACCCGGTAATAGTGCCCACCCCTATGTTATAAGCAAGGTACGGGGAACGATTATGTATATTGTGAAGGTTAGGATGCTTCCTTCTATGAGTTATTACCCCACCCCCCTTTTCTAGCCTTTTCTAGCATGACATGTCCTACGTCATAGAACACGGTTAATAATGGTGTCTATCCCTAGGTTATAAGGTACGGGGAATCGATTGGTGTATATTAGATTGCTGCTATTGCCGAGCGCGGCGTTTCAGCCGTTGCGGTTTTAGAACGCACCAACATGCGTTTTTTCGTAGATTGCGTACCCTTCGTCAAAAACCTATCATGACGTGTGTCAAACAGGGGTAGAATGTCTCAAAAATAAGATCCCGGTAGTTACTTTCCCGAACGCCAGAGTCCCCAGGGCCCCAGCCGGGGGTCATATATTTGGTTTTGAACGACCCCAAATGACATATCTTAGCAAAAGTGGTGTTAGAGACATCGTACCCTCTTCAAACTTGGCATACCTTCTTTATATGTTGCAACATTGTTGTATCCAATGTTTCGAACCGCTACGTCTAAGGGGGGTGGAGGGGCCCGCCCCCCAAAAACCTAAAAATGAACTTAGAAAGCTGAAATTTGGTGAGTGTATAGAAGAGAATAAATGAAATAGAATGGCTATGTTAATTATAATTGGTGTACCGATGGGCCGGAGCCGGAGCTGGTGATTGCGGTGCCAGAATGGAATTCTGGCTCCAACCACATATTAGGACAAATGAGGTGTCTACATCTATGTTTTTAACGGTGTAGAACTCATTTTTTATCGTTTCAGAACCCCAAAATGAGTTTGAGACCCCCCTCTTGAAGGGGGGTCCCTCTGAAAAAGAAGAAAAACTTAGAAGAAGACGAAGGAAGATGGATGTAGGAAAAGAAGAAGAAGAAGGAGGAAAAAAAAGAAGTCTCGCATTGCGGATCAATGAGTATTAGGTAGTAAATGACACCGGTGTGAACCGCGTGGTGCCGAATTAAACATGTACTAAACATCCCGATATTAGTGTGTACTTATATATGTTTTAATAACATAGATCTCATTTGAGGTCCCCAAAACTCTCAAATGAGTCTGAGAACCCTCTCTTCTTCCGGTAGCCTGTCCCATGCAAAGAAACAATGAGGAAGATGCAATAAGTGATGAATTCACGGTTTCGCAACTCTAAAACGATCGCAGGGTTGCGCAAGAGCGAACGCGAGGTTGCCCCGCGCCCGCAGGCGCGCCCCCCGGCCCGGAACGACGCGAGCGCCCGCAGGCGCAAATGCGCGAACGCTAAATATATTTCGTTAGTTGTAATGTTAATATACATTTTTTTAATAAAGTGTTTACACCACTTTGTATTTTTTCCTTTCAAGTAATTCGTTTTTTCTGTACTATGAAACCGCTAGCTATTTTATTTTATACTTGAACTTTCTTATTTTTTTTTTTTTATTATTATGTATTTTATTATTATATAAGTTCACTGTTTAATTTTCTTTTGTAATAAAAACATGTTTTTTTTTCCACCAAGCTATAACTCAATAAGGCAGTAGCGCAATAGCCCCAGAGGCCCCATCCCCCTCTCACTCCTGGCTAGGCGCTATGTCTTTACTGCTTTATTGCCTTACTGTGGGGTTTTACTGTTTCAGTCCTATCCGGAAACACACATTCTGGTGTGGAAAACAACTTCAAACTTTGGAATATGGCAGTGAGTATATATACAGCAGCATGATATAGCAAAGAGCAGCAGTTAGTATATATGAGTATATATATATATAAGTATACATATATATATATATATATATATATATATATATATATATATATATATATATATATATATAGAGAGAGAGAGAGAGAGAGAGAGAGAGAGAGAGAGAGAGAGAATATAAAAAGTCTTTTTACTCATGATGAAAAAAATTTTTTATTACACAGTTACTATATTAGTAAAATTTACAAATGCGTATACATGTATATATAAAACTTTCACCTCCAACCGCAAACATCCTGATGGTTTCCATATGGAAATGTAACATATTCCCCAGATATCTCATTTCTTATAGCTGTTATTATATAATTTATTATCCTCTTCTTTGAATATTCATCAAGATCTTGATCGGTTAAACCACTTATCTTGGAAGAAATTTTTAGATGGATAGGGAGTGGTATCTTCATTTTATATCGTTCCACATTGACTATAAATGTTTTAAACACATTGTTTGTTTCCATAATTTTCTATATGTCCATCCAGTATAGGTACCATATTATTATACTTTACTGCGAGGTTTTAGCATACCCGTGTCCCCTTTCTTAGCAGCTGATGCCTTATCTGTAACTATGACATCACGATGCATATAATGCGTGATTTTTTGATGACTCGGAGTGCAAGGATGCCTTGTCGAAAAATCTGAATTATAATTGACACATGTGCCAGGCTTTTAAAATAAACCAGCACCTTTGAATATATGTTATAAGTCCCATAGCTATACCTTTTTAAATGTACTACAAACACAGCTATGGTTACGATGGTTGGTTCTCAACTGAATATCATATTCACAGGTTTGTAACCAGCAACCTTTAAAAATTCGTAACGTCGTAAACATGAATTTTCCTGAAAACTTTATCTTTTCAGCTTTATATACAATGTGAAATTTCATGAATCATTAACTTTTACAGGTCTGTATACATTTAACTCTGGATATATATATATATATATATATATATATATATATATATTTATATATATATATATATCTATAAAATATATAGTTATTTATATATATATATATATATATATATATATATATATATATATATATATATATATATATATATATATATATATAAGTTTAAAGGGTAGTAAAATCAAGTTATTTCATTTTAAAGCAACCATCGCCCACTAGAAAACTATAGTCATTGACATAAATCTTAAGATCAAATATATTACAATTTATTAAAAACACATATTTTTTAAAAACATATAATGAAATAAATACAATAACGCACCACATAAATTAGAGTATGATGGCTGAACAGGGTAAGACATAGTTTTTATATAATTTGTACATTATTACATTGAAAAAAGTCAGAAAGGACATATTGATTATTTAATAGAGTTTTTAAATCTAAAGAATCAATCAGGTGAACAATGCCATTTTTATCCCCTTATAAACAGAAATCCAATGTCCTCCTGTTGTAATGTAACGATGTTGTTGAACACGAAGCCAGTATCCTTCTCTAGTTTTACAAATCCTACTTCATTAATAGCGAAGACTCCTATAAATCGAGGTTCGCTTTTAAACACAGTTTTTATTTCTTCTTCATTCATCTTTAATAATTCAAAATCACGTTGCGTACTCTGTCAATTTCAATGAGCTGAGGATGTTCCAGATAAACCTGGACAGTGATTGGTGATTGTAGACTCCATCTAAAAGAGAGACTAACCCTAATGTTTTCTTAAAATGGTTAAATGATTAGCGTTACAAGCTGAAAGGTCAGCGGTGAGATCGTAAGCATATAAATTACTATTCTTAGCGTATTCTTCAAGATCTATCCCTGTCCCGCTGTCATTACATGAAACAGTGTTAGCTATTAGATCGTAAAAAGGTCGTGAACATAGAGATTGCGATCCAGTGTATAACATTTCATAGTCCCGACCGTAAAGTTGACCGTTTACATGTAGACTGATACCTCCAAGTCCAAAGGGGCGAATTTTATAGGTGATTTTTTATAATCCCTGAGTATGCTTCATGTTCAACAATGCCTATTATTACTTTCTGGAGGCAGATTACCATTCACAATGTTAGGGATATTGATACTCGATAATCCCTGTGTAAAGTTAAACAACTTTGTTTCCACTCGTTCGATAGGATACTTTGCTGTAGTGTTCAATCAGTAAGATTTGGGATGAGAGTTATCTAACCGCAAACCGCAAAAGTGATAACAAGCCGAAGAACGGAGTCACTTCAAAGGGTACCGCCATAAAAGGTCACTTCAAAAGTGACCGCAAGCCGAAAAAGGTCACCTGCCTCTATATTCTATATTCTATATATTCTATATTCTATATTCTATATTCTATATGCTATATATTCTAGCTTCTAGCACGTGCCGACCTATATTCTAGAATACACCCGGTATTAGTGTCTACCCCTATGTTATAAGGTACGGGGAATCGATTGGTGTATATTAGAAGGTGCTAGGATGCTTCCTTCTATGAGTTATTACCCCACCTCCTTTCCTTCTGCTCTTTTTCTTAGCATGACATGTCCGCTGCCAGAAACATGCTAAGTTGCATTAATAGCAAAACTTCATCCAGGTTGAGAAAAGCAAAATCTATATCAAAGCTGTATATTGAAAAAGTTAGTTTGTTCTTCACACTGAACATGTAACTCTCACCCATTTTCAGAACCCTTAAAAACAGATATCGCATAAATGGGAATTATATATGTTCCCATGGTGGCCTGGATTAATAGTATGACACTGATACTGCAGAATCTGATTCCTGTGGTTTACGACTGAATCGATTCACTCCCTAACAAGAGTTAGTATTAGATATTACCCTACCCCCCTTTTCTAATGCACAGTAATCTTCCTTAACATTTTTAGTTCTTAAAGCTATGTAGCTTCTGTTTCCCGGTGTTGCCCAGTATGTTTTGAGGTATGCTTGAGTCGATTGCCGCTATTGCCGAGCGCGGTGTTTCGCGCCGCGTGGCTTTAGAACGCACCAACATGCGTTTTCGTAGATGTGCGTACCCTTCGTCAAAAACTCCATCGCGACAGTCAAACAGGGGTAGAAATTGTTCCCCAAAAATAGCAGATCCTGGTAGTTACTTTCCTCTGAACGCTGAGTCCCCAGGGCCCCAGCCGGGGGGCTATATTTGGTTTTGAACGACCCCAAATGACATATCTTAGCAAATGAGGTGTTAGAGACATCGTAAATTTCTCTTCAAACTTGGCATGGTCTTCTTATATGTTGCAACATTGTTGTATTCAATGTTTCAAGTCGCTACGTTAAAGTGAGGCCTGCCCCCAAAAACCTGTACCAACTTAGAAAGCTGAAATTTGGTGTAAGAAGAGAATAAATGAAATAGAATGGCTATGTTAATTTTAATTGGTGTACTATATGGCCGGAGCCGGAGCTGGTGACTGCGGTGCCAGGAATGAAATTCTGCCCAAACCACATATTAGACAGACAAAATGAGGTGTCTAAGACGGCGTTTTCAACGAGCAGAACTGGCTTTTATAATGTTTCCAGAACCCAAAAGTTTAGCTTGAGACCCCCTCTGGAAGGGGGGTCCCTCTGAAAAAGAGAAGAAAAACTTAGAAGAAGACGAAGGAAGATGGATGTAGGAAAAGAAGAATAAATAAAGGAGGTAAAGCTCCTAACAGTGATCAAATGGGAGTGATTGTATGTGTAGGTACTGACACCGGTGTGGAACTGGTGCAAGTTGAATTAGTAAACATGTACTTAACATCCTGATATTAGTGTACTTATATATGTTTAACAACATAGATCACTTCTCAGTGCCCCCAAACTCAAATAGTCTTATGGGTCCCCTCTTTCGTGGGCGCCTACTGAAAAAATAGAAGAAAAAGCGGTGAGGAAGATGCATTATGATGAATCACGGTTTCAACTCTCTAAACGATCGCAGGGTTGGCAAGAGCGAACGCGAAGCCGTTCCCTGGGTGCCCCCCAGGCGCCCCCCGGCCCGAACGACGCGAGTTGCCCGCAGGCGCAAATGGATATTACTGCGCGAACGCTAAATATATTTCGTAGTTGTAATGTTAATATACATTTTTTTAATAAAGTGTTTACACCACTTTGTATTTTTTCCTTTCAAGTAATTCGTTTTTTCTGTACTATGAAACCGCTATTTTATTTTATACTTGAACTTTCTTATTTTTTTTTTTTATTATTTATACAAAACCCTTGTTCACTGTTTAATTTTTGTAATAAAAACATGTTTTTTTCCACCTTAAAGCTATAACTCAATAAGGCAGTAGCGCAAATAGCCCCAGAGGCCCCATCCCCTCACCCTGGCTATGCGCTTTGTCTTTATTGCTTTATTGCCTTACTGTGGGGTTTTACTGTTTCAAGTCCTATCCGAAACACACATTCTGGTGGAAAAATAACTTCTGGGTTATATGTGGAGAGTATATATGTATATATATATGTTATGATATTAATATAGAGGGTATATATATATATATATATAAAAGAGCAGCAGTTATATATATATATATATATATATATATATATATAGAGAGAGAGAGAGAGAGAGAGAGAGAGAGAGAGGATATGAAAAGTCTTTTTACTCATGATGAAACAAATTTTTTATTACACAGTTACTATATTAGTAAAATTCCAAATGCGTATACACGTATATAAAACTTTCACCTCCAACCGCAAACATCCTGATGGTTTCCATATGGAAATGTAACATATTCCCCAAATATCTCATTTCTTATAGTTGTTATTATATAATTTATTATCCTCTTCTTTGAATATTCATCAAGATCTTGATCGGTTAAACCACTTATCTTGGAAGAAATTTTTAGATGGATAGGGAGTGGTATCTTCATTTTATATCGTTCCACATTGACTATAAATGTTTTAAACACATTGTTTGTTTCCATAATTTTCTCTATATGTCCATCCAGTATAGGTACCATATTATTATACTTTAATGTTATGTCGAAGTATGTAATCTCGTGTCCCTCTTTCTTAGCAGCTGATGCTCTTACTCTGTAACCATAGACATCATCAGATGCATATACAATGCGGATTTTTGATGGATCACGTGGAGTGTAAGGATGCCTTGTCGAAAAATCTGAATTATAATTAACACATGTATACCAGGTTTTTAAAATAAACCAGCACCTTTGAATATATGTTATAAGTCCCATAGCTATACCTTTTTAAATGTATTACAAACACAGCTATGGTTACGATGGTTGGTTCTCAACTGAATATCATATTCACAGGTTTGTAACCAGCAACCTTTAAAAATTCGTAACGTCGTAAACATGAATTTTCCTGAAAACTTTATCTTTTCAGCTTTATATACAATGTGAAATTTCATGAATCATTAACTTTTACAGGTCTAATCTATTTAATTGATATATATATATATTATGAGTATATATATATATACACATATATATATATATAGTTATATAGTTATATAGTTATAGTATATATATGCAGTATAGTTATATATATATATATATATATATATATGTTAAGTTGCATAACCGTGAGCAAATATATATATATATATATATATATATATAAGTTTAAAGGGTAGTAAAATCAAGTTATTTCATTTTAATGCATTTATTACATAATTAGAAACTATATAGTCATTGACATACAAATTTTTAGCATCAAATATATTTACAAATTTATTAAAACACATATTTTTTAAAAAACATATAATGAAATAAATACAATAAACTCCACATAAATTAGAGTATGATGGCTGAACAGGGTAAGACATAGTTTTTACATAACTTACATTATTATATTTAAAAATGAAAGGATATATTGATTATTCAATATAAATTTTAAAACCAAAGAATCAATAAGATAAACAGTGCCATTTTTATCCCAATAGACAGAAATCCAATGTCCTCCTGTTGTAATGTAACGATGTGAAGTGTTGAACACGAAGCCAGTATCCTTCTCTAGTTTTACAAATCCTACTTCATTAATAGCGAAGACTCCTATAAATCGAGGTTCGCTTTTAAACACAGTTTTTATTTCTTCTTCATTCATCTTTAATAATTCAAAATCACGTTGCGTACTCTGTCTATCAATGAGTTGAGGATGTTCCAGGATAAACCTGGACAGTGATTGGTGATTGCAGACTTCACTAAAGAGTATACTTAACCCTAATGCCCTTTCTAAAATGTTTAAATGATTACTGCCATGCTGAAAGGTCGCAGAGATCGCTACAGCAAATTACTATTCTTAAAGGTGGCTTTTCAAGATCTACATCCTGTCCCTGTCATTACATGAAACAGTTAGCTTATTAGATCGGGAAAAGGTTGTAAACATGGAGATTAGTGATCCAGTGGCAATACTCTCTAGTCCCGACCGTAAAGTTGACCGTTTACATGTAGATCGATACCTCCAAGTCCAAAAAGGCGAATTCAGGTGATTTTTATACTCCCTGAGTATGCTCATGTTCAACAATGCCTATTATTACTTTCTGAGGCAGATTACCATTCACAATGTTGGGGATATTTGATACTCGATAATCCCTGTGTAAAGTTAAACAACTTTGTTTCCACTCGTTTGATAGGATACTTGTGGTTGTGAAAGTTCAATCAAAGATTTGGGATTTGAGAGCGGCCCAACCGCAAACCGCGATAATAAGCGAAGAACGAGTCACTTCAAAGGGTACCGCGCCATAAAAGTGTCACTTCAAAAGTGACCAATAAAAGTCACCTGCCTCTTATATTCTTATGCTATTCCCATATATTCCATATTCTATATTCTAGGTATCTGAGGCGTTATATGGTCTAGCTTCTAGCATGACATGTCCTACGTCATTGAATACACCCGGTATTAGTGGTCTAACCCTATGTTATAAGGCATGGGGAGTCGATTGGTATATTAAAATGTGCTAGGATGCTTCCTTCTATGGGTTATCACCCCACCCCTTTTCTAGCCTTTTCTAGCATGACATGTCCTACGTCATAAAATACACCTAATATTGGTGTCTATCCCTAGGCTATAGGCGCAAAGTATGAAAATCGATTGGTGCAAAGTATTAGAAGTTAGGTTGGTTCTTCAATTTATTAGTATCCCCACCCCACTTCTAACCCTCTAGTACGATATATCGTATGTAATGAATATACCTGATATTAGCCGGGACAATACATAATCGATTACTGCAGAATCGATTCCCAGTGGTTTACGACGGAACGGATTCACTCCTAACAAGAGTTATATTAGATATTACCCCACCCCCCTTTTCTAATGCACCTTCCTAACATTTTGTTTCTAGTTGGCTTGACGGTGTTAGCCCAGTATGTGTTTTGAGGTAGGCCGGTCACGTCGCTGGCTGCGAGCGCGGCGTTTCCAGCCGTTGCGGTTTTAGAACTCACCAACATGCGTTTTTCGTAGACGTACCCTTCGTCAAAAACCTATCATGACGTGTGTCAAACAGGGGTAGAATGTCTCAAAATAAGATCCCTTCGGCATATTTCCTAGAACGCCAGAGTCCTGAAGCCCAGCTGGGGTCATAGTATATTGGTTTTGGAAACGACCAAATGATTATATCTAGCAAAAAGCGGTGTTAAGAGGTAATATCGTACCTCTCTCTCTTCAAAACTGCACATTTTCTTATATGTTGCAAAACATTGCTGTATCCAATGTTTCAAGTCGCTACGTTCTATGGGGTGGAGGGGCCCGCCCCTCAAAACCTAAAATGAACTAGAAAGCTGAAAACGTTGGTGAGTATAGAAGCAGGAATAAATTAAATAGAATGAAGCTATGTTAATTTTAATTGGTAAAAATGATGCTGGAGCTGAAAGCTGAGATTGCAGCCGTGAATGGAATTGGCTCCAACCAATATATTAGGACAAAATGAGGTCAAACATCTATGTTTTAACGGTGAATCATTTTTATCATGTTTCAGAAATCAAAAGAGAAGTCGTGAGACCCTCTGAAGCAACCTCCTGGAAAGAAGAAAACTAAAGAGTTATTTGAAGGAAGATGGATGTAGGAAAAGAAGAAGCAAAGTAAGGAGGAAAAGAAGTCTCGTACTTGTGATCAAATGAGTGATCAGTGGTACTGACACCGGTGTGGAAACCCGGTGGTGTCAATTCGCAAACATGTACTTAACATCCTAATATTAGTGTACTTATATATGTTTTAATAACATAGATCTCATTTTTGAAGTTCCCAAAACTCTCAAATGAGGAACCCCTCTTCAGGGGTTTCTAATGAAAAAAAGAAGAAAAGCGGTGAGGAAAGATGGTTTATGATTAGCTCCATGTTTCAACTTCTAAACGATCAGGGTTGTAAAGATGAACATGAGGTTGCCCTGCGCTCGCAGGCGCGCCCCGGTCTTTGAAAGCCACGCGATGCTCGCGGTGCGCATTATTATTGCGCGAATTAAATATATTGTAGTTGCATCGCAAGAATATATTTTTAATAAAAAAAGCTACACCACTTTTTTCCTTTCAAGTAATTCGTTTTTTCTGTACTATGAAACCGCTATTTTATTTTTATACTGAACTTTCTTATTTTTATTATTTATACAAAACCTTGGTTCACTGTTTTTTCTAATTTTTTTGTAATAAACATGTTTTTTTCCAATTCTAAAGCTATAACTCAATAAGGCAGTAGCGCAAATAGCCCCAGAGGCCCCCCCCTCCACCCTGGCTATGCGCTTTGTCTTTATTGCTTTATTGCCTTACTGTGGGGTTTTACTGTTTCAAGTCCTAACCGAAACACACATTCTGGTGGAAAAATAACCAACACTCCAACCTTTGGAATATATATATATATATATATATAGTGATATATATATATTAGCAGCAGCATATATATATATATATATATAAAAGATAGAGAAAGTATATATATATGAGTATATATAGGCATATATATATATTTAAGAGAGGTAGAGAGAGAGAGAGGAGAGAGAGAGAGAGAGAGGATATGGAAAAAGCTCTTTTACTTCCAAGTGATGAAACAAATTCTTTTTATTGCTTAATATATTAGTAAAATTCCAATGTATACATCGCATATGCAAACTTTCACCTCCCAAACGCAAAACATCCTGATGGTTTCCATATGGAAATGTAACCCGTTCCCCAAATATTCTATTTTAAATGTTTTAATTTATCTTATTATCCTCTTCTTTGAATATTCATCAAGATCTTGATCGGTTAAACCACTTATCTGGAAGAAATTTTTAGATGGATAGGGAGTGGTATCTTCATTTTATATCGTTCCACATTGACTATAAATGTTTTAAACACATTGTTTGTTTCCATAATTTTCTCTATATGTCCATCAATATAGGTATATTATTATACTTTAATGTTATATCGAAGTATGTAATCTCGTGCCCCTCTTTCTTAGCAGCTGATGCTCTTACTCTATAACCACAGACATCATCAGATTGATATACAATGCGGATTTTTGATGGATCACGTGGAGTGTAAGGATGCCTTGTCGAAAAATCTGAATTATAATTAACTGTATACCAGATTTTTAAAATAAACCAGCACCTTTGAATATATGTTATAAGTCCCATAGCTATTATACCTTTTTAAATGTACATAAAACACAGCTATGGTTATGATGGTTGGTTCAACTGAATATCATATTCACAGGTTTGTAACCAGCACTCATGACGTCATAAACATGAATTTCCTGAAAACTCCTACCCTTTTCAGCTTTATATACATGAGTCACTCATGAATCATATATATTTAACAAAATATATTAATACTTAATCAGTCATAGATATGGTATATATATATATATAGCAGCAAAGAGATATATATAAATATATATATATATATATATATATATATATATATATATATATAAAATATATATTATATATATATATATATATATATATATATATACATATGGAAAAAGTTTTAAAGGGTAGTAAAATCGTTATTTCATTTTAATTTACTTATTACATAATTAGAAACTATATAATTGTCATTGACATACAA
The DNA here is from genome assembly GCA_015478945.1 of Trachelipus rathkii. Lineage (NCBI taxonomy): Eukaryota > Metazoa > Arthropoda > Malacostraca > Isopoda > Trachelipodidae > Trachelipus > Trachelipus rathkii. The sequence continues at coordinate 3,220 of JABUQX010003947.1, read as the reverse complement.
ATTTTTAGCATCAAATATAAGTTTACAATTTATTAAAAACACATATTTTAAAAACATAATGAATAAATACACAACCCACATGTAAAATAGAGGCGATGGGCTTAAACAGGGGTGGCGATATGTTTTTACATAATTTTGCATTATTATTATATTTAAAAATGAAAGGGATATATTGATTATTCAATATAATTTTTAAATCCAAAGAATCAATCAGGTGAACAATGCCTTTTTATCCCTATAAACAGAAATCCAATGTCCTCCTGTTGTAATGTAACGATGTGAAGTGTTGAACACGAAGCCAGTATCCTTCTCTAGTTTTACAAATCCTACTTCATTAATAATATGAAGACTCAATCATGAGTGTTCGCTTTTAAACACAGTTCTTTATTTCTTTCTTCATTCATCTTAATAATTCAAAATCACGTTGCGTACTCTGTCAATTTCAATGAGCTGAGGATGTTCCAGATAAACCTGGACAGTGATTGGTGATTGTAGACTTCCACTAAATGAGAGACTTAACCCTAATGTTCCCTTTCTAAATGAAAGAATGACTTGCGCTACAAGCTGAAAGGTCAGCGGTGAGATCGTAAGCATATAAATTAACTATTCTTAGCGTATTCTTCAAGATCTATCCCTGTCCCTCTGTCATTACATGAAACAGTGTTAGCTATTAGATCGTAAAAAGGTCGTGAACATAGAGATTGCGATCCAGTGTATAACATTTCATAGTCCCGACCGTAAAGTTGACCGTTTACATGTAGACTGATACCTCCAAGTCCAAAAGGGGCGAATTTATAGGGTGATTTTTTATAATTCCCTGAGTATGCTTTCATGTTCCACAATGCCTATTATTACTTTCTTATGCAGACGTATCATCTACACGATATTGATGCTGGCCTCGATATCCCGTGTAAAGTTAAAACAACTTGTTTCCACTACCGATAGATACTTTGCTGTAAAGTGTCTAATCAGTAAGATCAAGATTTGAGAGTTATTCAACTCCGTTCCAAGTGATAAATGTCAGCTGGAACGGTAGGAGTCGTACTAGCAAAAACAGCCATAGGCAACACTCAAAAGTGACCGCGTTGAAAGGTCACCTGCTCTATATATTCTATATTCTATATATTCTATATTCTTCTATATTCTATATTCTATAATTTATATATTCTAGCTTCTAGCACACGTGCGATCCATATTCTAGAACAGTTGAATCTGCAGAAGCTATGCTCCGACTCCCATGTTATGGGCGTAATAAACGGATTGGCATATTGAAAAGCAGGATGCTTCCTCTCTATGAGCTGTTACCCCACCCCCCTTTTCAGCCCCTTTTCTCAGCATGACATGTCATGTCCTACGTCATAGAACACGGTTAATAATGGTGTCTATCCCTATGTTATAAGGTATGAGAATTTGATTGGTGTATATTAGAAGGTGCTAGGTTGGTTCTCTACGAGTTAGTATCCCTGTAACTGACTTCTCAACTTCTAGTATTGATATTATAATGTATGTATCGGAATATACCGATATTAGGTATTCATTAATACATAACGACACTGCAGAATCGATTCCTGGTTTACGACGGAATCGATTCACTCCTAAACAAGAATTAGTATTAGATATTACCCTACCCCCTTTTTCTATGCACCTTTCCTAACATTTTTGTTTCAGCCAGCGTAGCCGAGCTCGGTGTTGAAGTCTAGTAGCTGGAGGGTGCCGAGTCGATTTGGCGCTTATTGCCGAGCGCGGCAAGCCGCCAGCAGGCCAGAACGGCACCAACATGCGTTTTTTCGTAGATGGCGTACCCTTTGTGGTCAAAAACCTATCATGACGTGTGTCAAATAGGGGTAGAATGTCTCAAAATGAGATTCCCGTAGTTACTTTCCCGACGCCAGAGTCCCCAGGGCCCCAGCCGGGGGTCATATATTTGGTTTTGAACGACCCCAAATGACATATCTTAGCAAAAGATGTGTATGACATCGTACCCTTCAATTTGGCATATTCCTTATATGTTGCAACATTGTTGTATCCATGTTTCGAACCGCTACGTCTAAGGGGGGTGGGGCAAGACAACTGAAACCAAAATTGAACTTTAAAGTTAAAAGCCTGGTGAGGGCATAGCTTATGAATAAAGAAATAGGAACTACAGGTTAATTTCTTACTGAAATTGATGGGGCTTCCTGGAGCGGAAATGGTGATTGGTGTGCCAGACGGAATTCTGGCTCCAACCACATATTAGTATTAAATGAGGGTGCTCAAGATTATTTGTCAATGGTGTAGAACTCATTTTTTATCGTTTCAGAACCCCAAAATGAGTTATATCCCCTGAAGGGTCCCTCTGAAAAAGAAGAAAAACTTAGAAGAAGACGAAGGAAGATGGATGTAGGAAAAGAAGAAGAAGAAGGAGGAAAAAAAAGAAGTCTCGCATTGCGGATCAAATGAGTGATTGTATGTGTAGGTACCGACACCGGTGTGGAACCGGTGCGGTGCCGAATTAGTAAACATGTACTTAACATCCTGATATTAGTGTACTTATATATGTTTTTAATAACATAGATCTCATTTTTGAAGTTCCCAAAACTCTCAAATGAGTCTGTGTTTCTTCGTGTGGTTTCTACTGAAAGAAGAAAAGCGTGAGGAAGATGATGAACTACTGTTTCAACTTCTCTAAACGATCGCAGGTTGGCGTAAGAGCGAACGCGAGGTGCCGTTCTATGCCGCGTATGCGCCCCCGGGGTCTGAAACAGATGAGTGCCTACGGTGCAGGCGCAATATTACTGCGCGAACGCTAAATATATTTCGTAGTTGTAATGTTAATATACATTTTTTTAATAAAGTGTTTACACCACTTTGTATTTTTTCCTTTCAAGTAATTCGTTTTTTCTGTACTATGAAACCGCTATTTTATTTTATACTTGAACTTTCTTATTTTTTTTTTTTATTATTTATACAAAACCCTTGTTCACTGTTTAATTTTTGTAATAAAACATTGTATCTTCACGTAGTTTTAGAATCTAATGCTTAGCAAATAGCCCCAGAGGGCCCCTCCCCTCACCCTGGCTATGCGCTTTGTCTTTATTGCTTTATTGCCTTACTGTGGGGTTTTACTGTTTCAAGTCCTATCCGAAACACACATTCTGGTGGAAAAATAACTTCATTAAACTTTGGAATATATATATATATATATATATATGTGGTATGTTATAATATAGTTGGAAGGAGT
>JABUQX010003946.1:35000-41255 GCA_015478945.1 Trachelipus rathkii | reverse complement strand
GAAGATTCAGTAATAAAATCAAATTTAAATGGTTATTATTTTATGGTACCTTTAAGGGGTTGAGATTATTTTTGATAAAGTTAATTTAAAACTAATAGCTTAGACTAAAAGTATAATTAGCTATAAACTTAAAATAAAAATTGAATTTCTTTTTTAGAACCAATATGGAATCCTTAAAAAAGTAAACTAATATTTGATTTTTAAAAAGGTGGATCTAAGAAGATTGCGAGAATTGTTTGTAGTGTCACGTTCAGTCTCCGCTTTCTACGACTTTGTCGCTTCGCGCAGTGGTCCGCATTCTTAGGTTCGCGTGTGTCGTGCAGTCGGAGCGGACTAGCGGACTAGCGGACTAAAGAGCGGAAGTGCCCACCGCATATTTAAATTTTTATTTGAAGGTAGTACATTATAAATCATTTAATGAAAATATGACATTCTAATTACTTAGAAATGATAATATTATAAGTAACCACTCTAATATGATATATATATATAGTATATTATATATATCATGGAAAATAACTAGCAGGTTTCGTACTCGAAAGCATCTCCCAATTTTCAAATCACACTAATGGTATCATGGGGTCCAATTTACTAAAAAATCTTAAGAGTTACGAAGATGCCCTCCCGCACACTTAAACTGCTCGTAGCAGACTGAAAAGTAGGGATGCCGCAAGAAGAACGATATATATCGATATTGATATTTTTTTCGATAGTATCGAAAAAATATCGATGATATTTTTTCAGCCGATATATCGATATTTTATCCTCAGAATCGAATCAACGATATTTTTTTTTTTTTACTTCTAGAAATTTTGAGCAGTTTTCTTTTTTCATAAAATAACATTTAAGAAAAATGTGTATATTTTTCAGGCGCGTTTGGATGATGGGTACATTTTGTCTGCCTCAGGACTTACAAGTGGGTTTTTTTTATGTTACATTTTTTTCTGGGGGGTTTTCGGACCCCACACTGACAGAAGGAAAAAAACAACCATACAGCATGTTGATAGGAGTTATAGCGCATATACATGCACATTTTCAATTAATTTGGAATTGGGTTTTTTTTTCGTTACAAGTGGGTTTTTTTTAGAGCTCAACTCAAGGGTCCGGGGGGGGGGGGAGGGGCTGCATAAAATTTCATGAAATTTGGTGTGGAATGAGATCAAGGATGGGGCCAACAGGAATGAATCAAATATCATACTAATTTATAAATTTCTTAATGCAGTGAATGCTGGAAAAGTCTCAAAATGGCTGCTCAAAAACGCTGAAAATTTGTGAAATTTTTCAAAAATGAAAAAAATTTCCCAAAATTCAAAAAATTGACTTCGAACCATTATAACAATTTTTTTCACTCATACTAGATGCGATTAATAGGTGCACCAAATTTTTTCGCTCTAGACCTCATATTTACCGAGATACAGCAATGGGTTGTTTTTATGTAACAAATGGGCTTGGTTTTTTTTTGTGTAACGGCACTATATATATATATATATATATATATATATATATATATATATATATATAATTTATATACTATTATATATATATTTATATATATATATATATTTTTATATTATATAATATATAGTATATATATATATATATATATATATATATATAATATATATATATATATATATAAATATATTATATATATATATATATATATATATATATTATATATATATATATATATTTAATATATATGTTTACCGTATTTAGATATATATAAGATTCAGAGATTTATATCCTTAATATTTATATATATATATATATATATATATATATATATAATATATATATATATATATATATATTATATATATATATATATATATATATATATATATATTATTATTCTACTAGCACTTATTCCCGCATAAGCGGGGTAGTGGTACGTGCAGCTTCCCTAATACATATTTCCTTCATCTCGCCCTCACCCACCTCCTCCATTCCATTCTATCTCTCGCCAACACCCTACCTTCTTCCACCCTCATTCCTCTCTCCTCCAACATTTCCTTTATTCCATCCATCCATCTTCTTCTTGGTCTCCCCCTTCCTCTCCTTCCTATCCCATCCGCCTCCCAAACTCTCCTAACCACCCTCTGCTCCCCCATTCTCTCCAGATGTCCAAACCATCTTAACATTCCCTACTCCGCTCTTCTCACCAAACCATTCTTCCAATCACATCTCTCTCTTATTACCCTATTCCTAATCCTCTCTCTTTTACTAACCCCACAAACCGCTCTCAGCCCTTTCATCTCAAACACTTCCAATTTCCTCTTGGACCTAGCATTCAACCCCCATGTTTCACACCCATATAGTACCGCTGGAACACAATTTTTTTCAAACATACTTATCTTGAGTTTATGTGATAAATCCCCCCCCTTTCCATAATTCCCTCAAACCACTCAATGCTCTCATTCCTTCTCCTACTCTATGATCTATCTCTTCCTTCATTCCTCCTTCCTTACCCAAATCCATCCCTAAATATCTGAAAACCTTTACTTCTTCCAGTACTACACCTCCTACACTAATCTCTAACCCCATCCCCTCATCTGTTTCCTCCTCCTCAAACACTAACACTTTACTCTTAACTGGATTTATCTTAAGACCCTTTTGTCCACACACTCTCTCAAACTCCTTCACCAAATACTACAGCCCTTCTGAATCCTTCGCCACCAAGGTAGTATCATCCGCAAATAGTATCATGTTCACTTCCCATCTATCACCCCTATCCATCAATTCCACCCCTCTTCCCTCCCTCATCATTCCTCTGCAGACACTCTCCATAAATAAATTGAAAAGCCACGGTGACATCACACATCCTTGTCTCAACCCTCTCTCCACTCTAAACATCTCACTCTCCCCTCCTAATACTCTCACACACATTCTGCTATTTCTATAAAAGGCCCTAATACCTTTACCTAATTTACCCCCTACTCCATGTTCCTCCAGCACCCTCCATAATTCACCCCTCTTCACTCTATCATATGCTTTCTCCAGATCTAAAAAACACCCATACACCTTCCCTTTCCTTTCTATACCTTTCTCCACAAGCATCTTCATTGTGAACACTTGATCCACACACCCCCTTCCCACCCTAAATCCTCCTTGTTCTTCCCCCATTCTCTCTTCCGTTAAATCTCTCACCCTCTCAATTAGTATTCTCCCATACACTTTCCCTACTACACTCAAAAGACAAATACCTCTATAATTACCACACTCCATCCTATCCCCTTTCCCTTTATACAGGGGAACCAAACAACCATCCTCCCAATCCTGTGGAACCTCTTCCTTCCTCCAACATAAATTATATAACCTGTACAGCCATTCCTCCACCCCTCTGCCTCCCATCTGTAACATTTCCATACTCACACCATCTAGACCTGTGGACTTTCCTTTTTTTCCTTTAGTTAACGCCCTAATAATTTCTTCCATTTGTATTTCCATATCCCTTCCCGCCCTCTTCACCCCCAACTCACCTCTTGAACCTCCTCATCTCTTCCACCCAATTCATTCAATAATCCTCTAAAATATTCCCCCCATCTTTTCCTCACCCCATCTTCCCCTCCTATCCATTCCCCATCCCCTCCCTTAACCCTCTCCCCTAACCCCTCCCTCTTCTTTCTTTTTTTATTTACTTCTTTCCAGAATATTTTGCTTCCTGTTTCAAAATTTTCTGTCACTTTTCTACACCATTCATTATTTGCATTTCTCTTCGCCCTTTCCACCGCCCCTTTGCTTCCACTCTAACCCCTCTATATTCCTCCCAGCTTTCCCTTCTCCTATTCCCCAACCATTTCACATAGACCTCTTTTTTCTTTTTCACCAACTCTTTCACCTCCTCATTCCACCATTCACTTCCTTTCCTTCTACTTGCTCCCACCTTTTTTACTCCGCATATCCTTCTGGCTTCTTCACAAATTGTCTCTTTAAATCTCTTCCACTCCTCCTCCACATCCCTAATTTCCGTCCCTCTCACGTCCCTCCACCTAACCTCCATAACCCTCCTAAACTCGCTCTTACACAACGTCTCATCTAATTTTTCCACCTTAATGACTTCTATTTTCCTCTTACTTTCTCTTTCTCTAACCGTTACCTCTCCCCCTACCCTTAACCTAGCAACCACCAAATAGTGATCAGATAACCCCCTACCTGCCCCTCTGAATACATTTACATCCAGTAATCTGCCTCTATCCTATCTATTTATACACACATCCAGTACTGCCCTCCCCCCCGTTATCTCACTCTTCCATGTATACTTATGATTTTCACTTTTCTTGAACCACGTATTTCCAACTATCAATCTTCTATCAACACATAACTCTAACAGACTTTCTCCATTAACATCTTTCCCCTACCCCAAATGGACCTATAATTCTCCCCATCTCCTCTCTTCCCACTCCTGCATTCAAATCTCCTAATAAACAAATTTTATCATTAACCCCGAAACTTTCCCAACAATCATTCAACTCACTCCAAAATCTTTCTCTCTCCTCCTCCCTCGCTCCATTTACTGGTGCACATATAAAAACCCACATTTCCCCCCAAATTTCACTTTAACCCACATTATTCTCGAATTCACCTATTTGCACACTTTTACCTTATCCCACACCTCTTTCCTCATAACTATTCCTACCCCTTCCCTCGCCCTCACTCTCTCGTTCACCCCCGAAATCCTACCCTTAAATTTTCCAAAGACCATCTCCTTCTATCCTTTCAGCTTAGTTTCTGTCAACCCTAACACATCCAACCTTTTTTCTTCAAACATTAACCCCACTTCTTCCCTTTTCAGATCCTCATTTATCCCTCTCACATTCATACAACCCACTCTAATCTACTCTCTTTTGCCCATCCTATCTCTTTACTCTCCCTTACTCTCCTTAATCCTGACCCTCTTATTCACCACTCTACTTTCTTCTATTCCCACACTAAATTAGGCTGCACGTTTACTGGGATCCCACAACCTGAGGCACTTCCCAATACCTCAAGCTCCAAACCCCGCTCAAACAAACACACCCTAAAATACCCTAAAATTATATAAAAAATATTAATAAATCTTAACTTAATGTTTTCGTTTACGAATTTTATAAATACAATAGTTGAAGAAACTTCTCTTCTTCTCAAAGGTCGATATTGATTACGATGTATACGTTCCTTTGTAAGTCTCTTCCTACCTTAATATTATATATATATATATATATATATATATCTTATAATATATATATTTATTCATATATATATATATATATATAATAAATATATATATATATATTAATATATATATATATATATTTATATATTATATATATATATATATATATATATATATATATATATATATATATATATATATATATATATATATTATATATATATATATATATATATAACATCCCGCATCCGCATCCGCATCCGCGGAGCATCCGCACATTATTAAAGATCCGCATCCGCATCCGCATCCGCATCCGCATCCGCGCTTTGCCCTGCGGATGTTGCGCGGATGTTTATTGTCAAGATTTGATAAAGAATTTTATAATAAAAATACTTAAGATAAATCAAAAAAAGAAAAGAAAATGAAAATGAGTTGAGGGCAATTCAAAAACGGCTTGATATTCCATATCTTAAATGTTATCAAAGCATTCCAACCGCTGGAATAGTACACTCATATGATGGAAAGAAGTATTGCTCAAAGAACGTTTGCCTTCGTACGCCAGTTCGTATTCCAAAGTTAACATTCTTACTAATGTGGAAAATGACATCATATCACACTGCATTAAGCTATTGAAACCATTTGAAGAAATTACCAAAAAAATCAGCGCCTCTACAGCTTCTGTCTCCGATGTAATACCATTAATCTCAACGCTAAGGAAGCATTTTGAACCATCTTCAAATGAAAATGATGACGGTTTTAAAAAGAATGAAAGATGTAATTAAACTAGAGGTAGAAAAACGCTTTGGTTCTGTGGAAATTAATGACCTTCATAATATTGCAACTTACTTAGATCCCCGTATAAAGCAAATTTTTTTTTGTAATGATATTAGAACAAGTTAAATCGTTACTTTTGTGTTGAAGTTGAAAAACTTCAATCCGAACAGTCTATTAATTCGCCACCCATTAAAAGGAAAAAAAAAAACAAAATCTACAGAACCAACACCTTCCACAAGTAAATCAATAACAGATTCTCACTGAAGAATTTCTAACAGTCCCTAGTGATGAAGAAACAGACGCATTACCAAAAGATGTAGTGCAAA
>JABUQX010003946.1:20000-22500 GCA_015478945.1 Trachelipus rathkii | reverse complement strand
TTCTGTCTTTCATCATGGGTATACCGCTTTCATAACTAATCCATATTTTTCCATTCTTCGCATTAATCTCTTCCCCACGTCCTCCCCTTCTGTTAAATATCCTCCGAGAATAATTGGCAGGAAGTTACCGCCTTCACCTCCTTTCCTCTCTCAACCCATCATGTCTCATCCCCTCCTCATTTCCTCCGGTTTACTGTTAATATCTCTGTCTTCTGTATGTTCATCTTCATCCCTGCATTCCCCAACTCCTCCGCAAACAACCCCACCACCTCTCGAATCGCCAGATCGTCCGCAAATGCCATTATGTCCCCTTCAAATTCTCCAAGTCTCTCTTCACTTCCTATCACCACGTCTAAATATAATATAAACAGCAGTTGCGATAAAACACTCCCCTGCTTCACTCCTGTTTCCCTCAAAACCAGCTATCGTTCTCGCACTCAGTTCTAAAATTACAACTGCTTGTCATACATACTTTCTATCGCCTTCTTTAAATCTACCCTTCACTCCAGAATCCTCTGTATTAGCTCTCCAGAGCTTTTTTTCTTGGCACCGATCGAATGCCTTTTGCAGATCGATGAAGGCTAACAAAAACTCTTGCCATTATTCCCAGCATCTTCTCATGTGAATAAGAGTCCGTCGTTCCTCTTGCCTCTTCCTTTTCATACCAGTACTGCTCTTCTCGAGTCTTCGGCTCTACCTTCTCTCTCAACCTTCTCTCCAATATTCTTTCGTGTATTTTCGTCAGATGGTCCATCAGTGAGATACCCCTATAATTATTACAGCTTCCAGCATCTCCTTAACCTTTATATATCGGTATTATTATTGCTTTGCCCCACCTTTCCGGCACCTTTCCCTCTCTCCAACACATGTTCATCAAACTGATGATTCTCCCTTTCAGTTCCTCTCCTCCCTCCACCACCAACTTCCACAGCCAACTCCATCCTCTCCTGGAGCTTTACCCTTCTCATCCTTTTTATTGCCTCTTCATATTCCTCCACCGTTATCTCTCCGCCTTCATCCTCCTCTCTCGTCCCTCCCTCATCTGATCTGCAGCTTCTTTCTCTTGTTCTCTGTATTCTACATTTAGCAGATCTTCATAGTATTCGGTCCATCTATCATTTCTTTCTTCCGGTTTCATAAGAATCTCTCCGTTTCTATCTTTTATAATTCTAGTTACACTTTTTGGTTTTCTATACGCCTCGCCATCTTAAATAGCTTTTTCTTTCCTTCGCCCACATCTCTCGTTATTTCTCCTGCCATTCTCTCTGTCTCCATCTTTTTTGCTCTCCTCTTTATTCTCTCTGCCTCACCTTGCCTGTGCATATTCCTCCCTTGCTGCCGCTGTTCTTCTTTTCAGCCACTTCCTCATTTTCTCTGTTTTTTTAATTGCTTTTTTCACTTCTTCGTTCCACCATGGTGTATGTCTCTTCCTAGTACCTCCTACTCATCTTTTACCAAGAGTTTTCTCTGCCACTTCCCTGATGACATCCTGCAAGTCTTCGTTTTCTTCTCCATTCTTAGGGTTTCCTTCATTTCCCGTTCATAATTTCGGCTTGTTTCTTGTTCTGCCCAACTCTCCACTCTGATCCACTGCCTATTCTGCTGCATTTACTCTTCCCTCCCCGTGCTTCTCTTCAAATAGCCGCACCAACAGTCTATGATTCCTTCCATCCAAGGACACTCCCGGATCACCTTTACATTCTTTATCATCCTTTTCGAGACTATCATGTAGTCTATACCGATTTTTGATTGAATTGTTCTGTTACCTGATTCCATCTATACCTTGTAAAGATATGAGACTCTCTATGCTTGAAAAACGTGTTCATTATTTTAGATCGTTCTCACACAAAAAATCAATCAACGCCTCTCCCTCCATGTTTCTTGTCTTCTCTCCAAATGGTCCCAATACTCTCTCCATCTCTCTTCTCTTTCCTACTCTAGCGTTGAAATCTCCCATCAACACGCACCTCTTCCCCTCCTCCTCCATCCCCACCTCTTCTTCCATCACCATAAATCTAGTTTTTTCATCCTCTGAGTGCCCCTGTTGTGGTGCATATACCTGGAATATTCTATACTTTATACGGCCTATCTTCAACACGCACATCATCAACCTCTCATTTATAATTTTTACTCTCTGTATACATGGTGACAGTCTTGGTCCCACTATAATTCCGACACCATGCTTTCTTATTCCTTCTCTCACTCCACTATACATCAGAACAAATCCTTCTCCAATCTCTTTACCCTCTTCACATCCCCTCATTCTCATCTCCGCCATCCCTAACATATCTATCTTCCTCTCTTTCATGATATCTATTATCTCCTCCTCTTTTTCTCCATAGGTTCCCACATTTATCGTGGCACACCTATAATTCTTGAAAGTGTTTTCCTGATTCCTAGTCCGTAAATCTCGCAGAAGTTGTCGTCTAAAGTTCGGTCCGTCTTCCGAGGCTCGCGCTTGAGTTCTGCAAGCAGTTTATTTCGGTTTATTATGTATATA
>JABUQX010003946.1:0-7500 GCA_015478945.1 Trachelipus rathkii | reverse complement strand
GAAGTGAGAGTTGAGAAGGGTTTTAAAGATCTTAGACAGAAATACAAGTGACGAAGCGCTATAGGGCGATAGTTAGAAGGATCAGAACGGCTTCCTTTTTCGGAATAGTTTGGACATGTGCGTGCTTCCAAAACAACTAAAGGGAATGACAGCTATTAAGACATTAGAAATTATAGATTGATACGCAGGGGTAGTGTCAGCAGTAAGCACATACCTCAAAACTCGGGCTTTCCAACCCTGGTGTTAAATATTACTAAACTGGATAATAACCGAGCAAATAAATTATAAAACACATTTTGAACCATTGAGAGGAGCGTTTAGGAAATTTTGAAAAAAAAGTTTATCTCTTATTGAAATCGAATCTGATACAATTTAAATCTGAATAAAAAAATATTTTAATAAACTTGTAAATATATTTGACGGTTAACGGATGTAGGGGAAAATTTTAACTCTTTAACGTTAATTTTATTCGAAATTAACGAAAGCGTTTAAAAGTTAACGAAAAAATTTTTAACGAATTAATTAACGGATTAACGCTTTAACGCGTTAATGCCCACCTTTGTTATATATATATATATATATATATAATATATATATATATATATATATAAATATAATTAATATATAATATATATAATATATATATATATATCATGTTAATAGAAATTTTTTATTTTTAAAATTTAATAAATAATTTTTTATTTAATTTTTTTTTTTTAAAATAGTTTCTTTATTTTGTTTCACATATTATTGCAAAGGCAACTCTTATTACGGAGTAGAGTTGCCAATTTTTTGGGGAGCATTTATTTTAGACGCTTCGAGAGGAGGTTTTGTTGAAAACTCCTTCAAAAAATAGACAAATAAGAATAAGGTTTCTTTTACGTTGCCATGACAACCAGTGTTTTTAAAGCATTATAATTAAGCTCTCTAGTAGCACAAATCAAAATTCCTCCAGTCAATGATTCATATGAAAAATATGTTTCGGGAAGAAAATAAATGATTTTAATGTAAAATTAGCGTTCTTGTTTGTACAACATTTTAAAATAATTTTATAGTAATAAATAGTAATTTGAATAATTTTATTACATTAGTTTCTTTTATTTTTTTAGAGGAAGCCCGGCCTCCTGTGCTTCCCCCGTAAAGCAGCGCCTGATATTTTTTTTTTTTTTTTTTTTTTTTTTTTTTTTTTTTTTTTTTTTTTTTTTTTTTTTTTTTTTTTTTTTTAATATTATATATATATATATAGTATATATATATATATATATATATATATATATATATATATATATATATATATATATATATATATATATATATCCCATGTTTATTAAACATAAATGTATATTGTGACAGTAAAACCTAGGTTTAGAGCTGTAAAGCAGTAAAGACGTATCGCAGAGAGGGTGGATAAGGGGTGGCCCCTCCAGGGCAGCTGGCGAAACGGTTTTACTGCTTTAGGGTCAGTAAAAATATGTTTTTATTGAAATGTTTCTTCGTTAAACATAAAAATTTATAACTCATAGCGTTACCCGAAAGATATTTCCGCGACCGCGAAATAATATTGCACCTGCGGGTGCACGCGTCGGTTTACCGCCGCGCTCGCGTGACTCAGACCCGCATGTGGAGCTACACTTCCAGTCCAACTCCGACTCAGGATCTAGAATTCCAGTCTAGCTCCAACTCAGGCTCCAGAACCATAGCATACGATGACTCATCTTCTTCTTCTTCTTACTTCTGCTTCTTCTCTTCTTCTTCTTCTTCTTCTTCTTCTTCTTCTTCTTCTTCTTCTTCTTCTTCTTCTTCTTCTTCTTCTTCTTCTTCTTCTTCTTCTTCTTCATTTATCTATGTTTCGGGATCTTTGTACTTATACATCTTATCAAACAACAATTCACTGTGATTGGATGCAATGAACCATAACAACTGGGGATAACGTTCACTGATACGAATTAAGATTAGTTTTATTCTAGCTTCAGTGGTTCGAAGTTGTACAGCGGAAACTTTTATTTTTATTATTAAATGTTACAATTTAAGTCAGTGTTTAAAACTAAGTGCACGAGTAAGGAAAATATAAATGTATACGGTTGAATAGATTGGTATTTATATTTAATAGCAATAAAAATCACTCGGTGTTCCTACTACTACTACTACTACAACTACTACTACTACTACTACTACTACTACTACTACTACTACTACTACTACTACTACTACTACTACCAGCGTTATAACTGTTATACGAGTGATGTCATGATGTATTCTTCTTCTTCTTCTTCTTCTTCTTCTTCTTCTTCTTCTTCTTCTTCTTCTTCTTCTTCTTCTTCTTCTTCTTCTTCTTCTTCTTCTTCTTCTTCTTCTTTAGCTACCTAGATTTTGGGATCTTTGTACATATACCTCTTATCATGCGATCCTTCACTGGGATTCTACTATTACTACTACTACTAATAATAATAATAATAATAATAATAATAATAATAATAATAATAATAATAATAATAATAATAATAATAATAATAATAATAATAATAATAATAATAATAATAATAATAATAATAATAATAATAATAATAATAATAATAATAATAATAATAAAATAACAGTAATAATAATAATTAATAATCATAATAATTAAAAACAATAATAAGAGAATAATAATAATAAAAATAATAATAAAAGACATAATAATATAATAATAATAATAATAATAATAATAATAATAATAATAATAATAATTAATAATAATATTAATAATAATAATAATAATAATAATAATAATAATAATAATAATAATAATAATAATAATAATAATAATAATACCAATAATAATACTACGAGCATTATAACTATTATACGAGTGAGGTCATTATGTATTCTTCTTCTTCTTCTTCTTCTTCTTCTTCTTCTTCTTCTTCTTCTTCTTCTTCTTCTTCTTCTTCTTCTTCTTCTTCTTCTTCTTCTTTTCTTCTTCTTCTTCTTCTTCTCCTTCTCCTTCTTCTTCTTCCTTTTATTATTATTATTATTATTATTATTATTATTATTATTATTTTATTATTATTATTATTATTATTATTATTATTATTATTATTATTATTATTATTATTATTATTATTATTATTATTATTATTATTATTATTATTATTATTATTATTATTATTATTATTATTATTATTATTATTATTATTATTATTATTATTATTAATATTATTCTTTACCTATCTAGGTTTTGGGGCCTTTGTACATATAACTCTTATAATGCATTTCTCTACTGTGATTGGTCGAAATGAACCAATCACAGTCCGGATGTCATTCACTTACTACTTACTACTTACTACTTACTACTTACTACTTACTACTTACTACTTACTACTTACTACTTACTACTTACTACTTACTACTTACTACTTACTACTTACTACTTACTACTTACTACTTACTACTTACTACTTACTACTTACTACTTACTACTTACTACTTACTACTACTACTACTACTACTACTACTACTACTACTACTACTACTACTACTACTACTACTACTACTACTACTACTTCTACTACTAATACTACTACTTTTGTTGCTATGAAAGCTATAACTGTTATACGAGCTCTCGGATGATACTTATAGACCGACGCTGAATCCTGGTGGTACATTGTAAGCATGTTTATTATTATTATTATTATTATTATTATTATTATTATTATTATTATTATTATTATTATTATTATTATT
Organism: Trachelipus rathkii; assembly: GCA_015478945.1. Taxonomy (NCBI): domain Eukaryota; kingdom Metazoa; phylum Arthropoda; class Malacostraca; order Isopoda; family Trachelipodidae; genus Trachelipus; species Trachelipus rathkii. The sequence continues at coordinate 3,774 of JABUQX010003946.1, read as the reverse complement.
ATTATTATTATTATTATTATTATTATTATTATTATTATTATTATTATTATTATTGTGGGGATTAGTGACCCAGTCCCAGGTAGCTGGGCTAATGAAGACCAGATCACCAATCTACATTTTTTCCTACCTTCAAACAAATCTCAGGCGCGTTACCACTTTCGCTCGATTAGTTTGAAGGTAGCCAATGAATAGTGGAATATAAAATTTGTATATATATATATATATACTCGGTGAACATTATATATATATATATATATATATATATATATATATATATATATATATATATACTCGGTGGACCTCGTGTGGACCAGAGTAATTAATATATATATACAATGAATGAAAAATAATTATTGAATCTATAATATACTGCTATATAGACCGAATGCCCATAAAAAGAACCGAGTTTTTATTTATGATAAATTTGGGGACGAAAAAGTTTTATCGTGTATTAAATTTAATTGAAATTTATTCTAATATATTTTTATTAAAAATTTACTAAGTTTATTTTATATGGAAGTCGTTTTAATATTTGAAGTTATAAAACTTTCATTACGAAGTTATTTCTGAATTTCCGAATATGTGTAACCACGTTATCGAACAAGATGTAGTATAATTTTATATCTTCGGAAGTGGACAAAGATGAAAAAAACTCTAGTCAATTTTCGAAGATAAAGACAGTAATAACAACAATATTTGTTATGATAACGGTAACAATAACAGTATACTACTAAGACTTTCTATAATTAGTACTACGAAAGCAATAATAATAATAATAATAATAATAATAATAATAATAATAATAAGTAATAATGAATAATAAGTAATAATAAGAATAATAATCAATATAATAATAATTAATAATAATAAAATTAATAGAAAGCAGTATACTAGTTACACAAAATAAATGATGAAAATAATAATAATAATAATAATAATAATAATAATAATAATAATAATAATAATAATAATAATAATAATAATAATAATAATAATAATAATAATTATTAATGGTAATGACTACCAACAATAATTATTATTTGTAGGAATAATCTTCGTTGAAGACACAAAAGTGTTTCAGTGAGAAGATGAATTCCGATAATAACTTTTATTTTAGGTTCCTAATGTTTCTTGTTTCTGTTTAGAAAACAAAGAAAACAAAAAGAAACCGTAATAAGCAAATGTCTAATTCTTGGAAACTAATTATTATTACAAGACAGGGGTGAAGCCTCTGTCTGGGGGTTCTAAATTTGCTCCACACACATATCGGATTAAACTAAAGTTTACCAAACACTTTGACAATTTACATTGCACGAAAATTTTTGCGACGCGAAAAATTACACGAAGCTTCAAAAAACTCGCTAAACTTCGACTAATTAATTTTTATGGTTTGCGATAAAAATCTATAGATGTATATATATATATATATACTCATATATATATATAGAAATTATATTTATGTAAAAAAAAATTATATAATTTTAATTACAAATAGTAATTTTAATTGGATGAATCATTTAGGGTAGTGAAATTTATTTCAATTTTCGACTCAAAAATTTTTGGCGCGTGATCAGTTATCAAGTCGATTTTTTATATTTCTACATAAAATTTTATAGATTTATATATATAATTTAACAAATATATATATAAAGAACAATTTTCATTTATAATATTCAAAGGGGGAATGTTACAATAACATTTTTGTGACAAGAATCGATTCTGTAACGACTCTTGCAAAACCCAATTTTCATGGACAAATTGAAAATTTTTTAAATTTTTGATTTTTAATTATTATTTTTAACTTTTTATTTTCTACGTTCTTTACAATCTACATTTAAGTTTTAATATCAATAAAAAATGGTTCTCATTTTTCATTGACGAGGCAGTAATTTATAACCTAACCTAAGTGAAATTTTCGATCTTAACAATAATTCCTTTTATATTAAATTTTCCCCAAATCTTTCATTTTCCCAATTTTTCCCTTTATTGTTTTGCTTAATTTTTTGTATGCGATTTTAATGTTTGCATGTGTAAAAAAAATAAACAAAAATCAGTATACATCACGTTGGGTACAAAAGTGTTTGGAAATATCATACTTTTAAGCTTTCACCGAAGAGAAAGAGAGAGAGATTAAAAGATAGATAAAAACCTCGAAGATATCTCCATCCTATAAATAAAACTGGACTCTAAAGTGAAGACGAATTAAAAAAGGTAGGTTGAAAGTGATTGACGCGGATTTTTAATATTCAGTGATGAAAACTGAATGATTAAAAAAACGTAGGCAAAACGAATTTAATTCAACCTTTTGAGAAACTATTATCTAACAGAAGTGTATCATATTGTATAACAACTCGTGCGGTCCACTTTTCGAAAGGTGGACTTATTCTAACTGAATAATTCAACAAGAAGAGACCTGATTTGATATACAATATTAAACACTTATCAAAAAATGATATATGAATGAATCAAAAAACTATTGCCTTTTTTACTAACATCTAAAATAGGAGAGAAGGGCGACACGAAGTCATTAGTGGGGATCCTATCAGTTTGTCCAGAAAGGCTTTAAGATGACATACCTACACAAATTCTAAGATCACCATTTAAAGGAATGAAAGTTTTCAATATTGCCGTTGAGAATTTATAAAAAAAAGCATTCTCAACCCTGAATTAAATGTCGGTAAGACGCTTCCAAAAATAGCGCGGAACCTCTAAAATTGAAGGGAGAAGCTCGTTTTGAAAAATAAGCTTCATCAAAAATATTATGCTACTGTAACTGCATTATAAATGATCTTGTAGAAAATCTGATTCGACTCGGGATACAAATAAGGGGGCAGAGTCTACTGTTGAGTGCAGTAATTAAGAAAGAGAATGAGCTCTCGGTCGTGATCGCTTCTTTTTATACTCGATAGAGAAGATGCGAAAAGAGTTACCGACAAGCAATTAATCAAATAAACATCACTTTGAATTAATTAAAGTTTTAATAACAAATTTACTATCATAAAATAGCAAATTTAAAACCATATAGTAAATAAATAAATTTGTTGAATAGAGTGATTTAGATTTATTGTAAAAATCATTAGAAGTTTACAAAGGAAACTTTTGGCAACAATCACATGTTCTTAACTCGTGATTTTTTATTACATAGAGATTACATAATAATTGTAATTTTTTAATTAAAGATGATTATCAATTTTAACAATAACCATCAGATTCTATATGTTTTTCTGATTAATTTGATATAAATTTCAATTTTCTAGAACAACTGTGAGTTGAAATATGTTATAATTTTAATATAGAAAAAATAGGAGTAATTTGACCTAAGAAAACTTGACCTTCCATCTCGAAGAGGTCAATAATATTTATACAAGCAAAAGGTTGGAGTGTTGTGATTAATTTGAAATATCAACCACCCCCGACAACCCTGGAACACCTGGGTAATGAGGATGGAGAAGGAACACCTTCAAATTATGATAATTTTCAAATGTAAAAGCCTACCTTTGTAAGCGGACTATTATGTTTGTAATTACGAAACTACAACTTTAATCAATGTCAAACTTTATCAAAATATAGTTCCACATCTATAGTATAATTAATGAAGGTTTAAAAAATCCAAAACGTTGTCAAAAGAAGGCTAGATGCAAACCGGTTTTTTTTTGAATCGATTTCATTTTATCAATTATGGAAGGTTCTGTGTAAAGGTATATACTTATATATATATATATATATATATATATATCGAAATATATAATTTACTTGGTTGAAAATTGGTACAAT
>JABUQX010003945.1:5000-44433 GCA_015478945.1 Trachelipus rathkii | reverse complement strand
TTAAGGAGGGTAGATGGCGGGGCGGAGGTGGGTGTATAGTATAATAGTTGTTTTACTGAGTATTTTGCTTTTCGACATGTTTGATCTATTTTTATTATGATAAATAAGCTTGATCAACTTTTACTAGCAGTTATTTTTTCAATAAACATATACTTTTAATATATTTGTAATCATATATTTAATATAATTATGGAATCTATGACTTTAGAATAATCGCTATATCTTATGACTTACTTAAAGTACTCAATGTGATATATCTTTGATCTATAAAAAGAAAGTGTAATCTTATTACGTTGTATTATTTTGTTAGGCGTTTTTTCCCGTCTAGGTCGTTGGGTTTGTCTGGACTGAGCGGGACAATGTTATGCGTCCTAGCAGGCATTCCTTTGTGTGCTGTGGCGGGCATTTCCGCTACTGTTCAAATCTGTTTGTGTTAAGACTAGATCAGCGGATCCCAAAAAAAAATTTTCTTATGAGTTATATTGTTTTTTTAAGGCGTGAGGAACTTGGTGAATGAACGTGATATAGTATAAAGTATGAGTATTATATGATACTTTGTTATTATATATTTGATTATGTTATCTTACTACGCGAATAATAAATAATCAGTCATATATATATACAGATAACTTATAATGTTATTTTTGTATTATTCAAGCGTAGTCAAGATTAGGTGCAGGTGTAAACTAATATATAATAACTATATATTATTATGATTTTCATCATTTAGTAGATAAATATTATTATTTATGCTGTTATGGGATACCGTGATTGATATGTTATTATTATCAATTAAATCCTATTTAAGTAAACTATTTATATTTATATATATAGTTCATTTAGTATATTTTAATTTATAATTATATTTAATTATATAATTATATATAATTCAATTAAAAATATATATGTATTATAAATCTATGAATTACAATCTTAATTATGTCAACAAATAATATATTGAAATATATAAAATGAAATTATAAGATTAAAATTATATTTTTATATCAGTTATTAAGGAATATATGTGATGAGAGAATTATATATATATAAAATATTAAGACTATTATATATATATATATATAGATAAATTATCAATAGTATTAAGATTATAATCACAGATAGTAATATATAAATACTGGAGTATAGTGAGGTTATTATAGTATAGGGGTATTACTAGTGATAGTATTTGATTTTATCTGATATATTACTTATATTATGAGTTCAATATGTTATAGGCTATATTTATCAGTACTATATATATCTATATTATATATATATTTATAGTAGTAATTACATAATATATACTAATAAGTGCACTTTTATTAACATTATTAGTAACTATCTACATAATATTTATCATAATATAAAATAATATCAGAGGCTGAGGAAGGGGGCGGCGCTATATTATATTAGAAGTGACACATAGCTCTGTAACTCCTAACATTCCCGGTCCAATAGTGACGACTATGTTGACATAGTTTTTCGTCACTTCACCGCCTATGCTAGCCTTGTGGCGCATCGCGACTTTTTCGCCGTATTCTCGGTTGGTCTTTTGCTAAATTCTTATATATGCAAGTATAATCTTTATAGTTGTATTATAATTAGAGCATTTGTCACTTTTTATAAGGAAGAAAATCACATTTATTAATTTTGGTAAATTAAAACAGAACTAAATATCTACGGAGTGAAAAGCTAATTATCTAGCACGATCCTCTTACCCTTCCCCCATAATGCCCTGGTAAGTGGCTCCATGATTTAGTTCACTCTTTCAAGCGAGGTTCAGCACGAGCGCTTGAAGAAAAAGGTTCGAAAGTAAGAACTCTACTTTTCATGAGTCAGAAAATGAGATTCGGCCAATAGGTTAGTTTGTTATAGGATTTAGTAAACGTCTGGACTCAGTTATTAGTATTTGATTATTAATCTCGTATTATAATATAACTAAAGATTTACTTAGAGCTTTTAAGGGTCGTACATTGAACAATTTTTACTACTCATGCTACCGCAAAATAAATATTTATATTTATTATTTTCTATCAGATAATCTTACTTTATAATATTTAAATTATATTAATTACTTTTAATACTAAAATATTGAATTCTATTATATGTGTGAATCATGAATAGTCATCCAATGAGATCATAAATATAGATTCAATAATGTTAATGAATTCAATAAATTCCGATCAAATACGAGTCAAAATATGAGATCAATCAGATTCAATAGATCACTATGAGAATGACAGGAGAAAGGTAGATGTTTTAGCACGAGCTGACATGTTTTTAGGAATGTATGAATTTCATCCTGATTTACTGAATAGTTTTATGTCTCAACGCCTTCTGAAGAGATCTTTATACTGATATATAGGATTGTTAATGTTATAAAATATATAACCTAGAAAATATATTTTATTTAGATAAAGATAAATAAAGTATTATTTTGTTATTATGAATATAATTATAATTATTTGGTTTTTGAATATTCATAATAATAATGGATGCAAATTTTCAAACACAATATATACATAATTACAATTGAATAGAAGATATCAATATATATACAAATAGATCTATATACACTATAGTATATATATAGAGTATCATATATAATATATATATTCAAAATTCGGTTCAAGTGTTAGGAAGATTGTCTTAATTTCTTACTTCAGTTTTATTTTTTGATTTTATTTTTATACTGTATTATTTGATTATATTTTATGATTGGTATCATGGGCGTGTTTGCATATCTGAGGCTCCGCTTATGCTTCTTGAGATTAGACCTACTAGCCTTCTGTATTCAAATGCAAGAACTTATGTGTTTGTTTTAAGCCTTGAAGAGATATTCCTACAGAAAGCGTTTGCTTCTAAGAGGTGATAAGTGGCGTTTCTGTCACCAGGAAGCGACTTACGCTTTATTGTCAATTACAGCTGAATTGTGTAAAGACTTAGAAACAAGACACGCTATCAAGACTCTAGGACCTCGTCAATTCATTTTAGTAAAATTCAAGAATGGTTAGGAGCAGGGTGGCTGAATGTCGGCAAGTTTTGGATTATACTGATTTTTATACTGCATTACTGCTTTAAAAAACTAACATAGGACCGTCCGAGACAGTAACTGTTACTCCTCCCGAGGGAACGAATTGCTCTTGACGCTACTGCAAGGGAGACTATTAACCCTGATTCTATCACTTGCAGGGCTTCTTACGGTGAACGTCTGGAGAAGAAACGTATATTACCGTAGTTTCCGGATTTAGCATCCTTTGGTTTCAAATGATTATGTACAGCTAAGATGTATATTGCATTTTCACTATCATAAGAACGTTTATTTTATGTCTAACTTGAGAGGGGGTGAGTAGAGAGGTATGGTTAGTTCGGACTTAACTGAGTTTTAACCTGTTTTACTGTTCGATTCGTGGCTTCTCGAGGGTCCGATACTCGACCTTTATTAAGCACTTATATTTAAAGGACAAAAATAAGTCATTTTAATTGTCACAAGAAACTGGTAGCTTGTAAAAGTATGAGCCGTTATCGTTTCACAGAAGTAAGAGACGAGCACATACAGGGGTTAAGCATTGGAAACAAAAGACTGATATTGAGGAGTGTTTGTCATATAGATATGAACATATAGATCTCACCTGTCGAGGGTGCATTGACCGAGCGGGTAGGTTGGGCGTTGTGTGGTTGGTTCTGGAAATCGTGTTGACTCAACGTGGTGGCGGTAATGCAGTTGATAAATGTAACGTTTCGTGAACTGATTCTGGTACGCAACTGAAAACTAAAACATTCAGATTTAACATAGAGAGCCTTTTGGTTAGGCTCGATCTTCACCCGCATCATAAAGAATGATTATGTAATTTATTCCACAATAATATTTTTATTCAAAAGTAACTTATTTTTATGTTTGTTCTATACAAAATATGAACTTGAAATCAATCACGACCAATAGATCAATAGAGTGGCAAAACATAACGATTGTAGGAAACTATGGAAGGGAGCTCCAGCTTAAGCTTATCACGAGGTGTAGTAGTGAGGTGGGGAGGGTGTTGTGGTTTGGGTGTGGGACCTCCATACTGACCAGTTGTACTGATCATGTATGGTCTCCAGCTTTAGGGTCTGTAGGAGGTTGGATCAATCGTACATATATTGTTAAGGGGTTAAGGTCCGTGGTTTTGGAAATTCAAACACCTTACTAAAAGTGAATGGTAAATAATTGAAAGTTAGATTATTAAATTGCATAGATATAAGCATTCAAAAAAAATAGTTTTAGAGCCCCGTATCACTTACCACCACGTAAGAGACTTTAACTGAACAAGTTTAGGTTCCTGTTTACAGTGAGGCTAAGAGATCACCACCTACTGCCTATCTTTTCAGATAAATACACACACATTAATAAAATGAAAAATAATATATAAATTTATTACCAAAATTATAATTCTAAGATAAAGAATTTTATAAAAGTAAATATTATATTATTTTATTTTAACAATTATAAATAAAATTAAATAAAATATAAAATTAAATATAATATACTGAATTTCAACTTAGGAGAAAGATTCATATTTTTAATTAGTTTGAACGTTTAACTAAAACCAAGGACATAATTAGAGTTAATTTTAGAAATAGAAAATATAGTATATATTTCCATAACTTTTAGATAAATATTGAGTTAATATTTATTTAGTAACTAGTGAGAGATTAATTTTAAGGCAGTGGGCAATGAGAACCAGGAGATAGGGCTTCGGGTACTTGTGTCTCTTTTAACATTTATTGTTCGAAAATTTGGCATAAATTGCAAAGGTCGATGGTTTATGCAAACAGAATATTAATAGGGTTGGCGTGTGTGCTAAGGTAATATGGAGATGATAACGAAGTATTTTGAAGAAATATCTTCAATTGGAGTGGTGCCCTAACGTACTCCCATATATTTAATATATGCGTGTGGATGGCGATTTGGAGCTTCATGTGTGGAATTATCTTGCCAAGATGTATATTTGAGAGTATGGAGTGGGAAAGAAGAAATTTTTGGAGCATAAAAAATAAATTTTGTTTTCCAAGTCCTGTGGATGATGTGTAGGTTAATTACAGACTTAGGTGTTTCATTAATTCACGTGTTAATGTCAGAGGCATGTATTCATGGTTATTTGTATGTTATGTATCGGTAGAGCTTGTTTTAGTCGATTTTTAGGTGACATTACTTAAGTTTTCGGTGTGATATTAACACCAGAAAGATCCAGGTGTTTATTATAGGATCTGCGTAAACGTGTGTAAGGAATATACTTATCACTCGACTTATTTTATAGAGATGTAATTACACGAGAGTTACTTAATAATCGGTTTATGGTATGGATACCTTAACTAAGACAATAATAGTAGATAAATCTATGCATGAAATAAGAACTGCAGCTGTTCATTTTAATTTGAAATTGACAGATCTAGATTACTGCGACTTTATTATTAGGCCCCTATAAACATCCACGATAACTACTTGTTATAAGCTGTCACACTTCGGAGCAAAGGGGTTGGAAGCACAGCTTCGTCCCAGCTTAAATTTCGTTCTCTTTCGGCTCTTAATGGTTTATTTCTTGCTGCAGAGTGGGTAGCTGTTTTTCCCATATTTTTTATTCCTTATCACTAAATTCTCACATAACCACTCAAATGGTTGCTGTGGGAGGAACTCACGTCACCATTCGCAAATCTCATTAATTCGGAGAACTAGCAAAAACAATTAGAGTTTTTATTAAAGCATATAAGGAAAATAAATTTTGATAGGTAAATTCTGGTTAAAAGTTTTGCCATTATAATAAATAAAATAATAAATTTAAAAAATATGACAAATTAAATATGATATTATAATGAGCAACGCTAATTAGACTACAATCCAATAATCTCAATGAATCTAGAGATATCACATGGTCCGATTAAATTAAATAATAAAAATAAAATACTAAATAATAAACACCATCACTAAGTACAGTTCGCGCAAACTAGGCGGCTAAATGAGATGATAACTGACGATTTTATATTGCGCAAAAACACTTAAACCTTAAATATATGTGCTCTTCTGGTCCTAATAATTACTGGATTAGTAAAGTTAATATATTTTAGGGATATATAATTATGATAAAATATTATTGTTAATATATATTTATATTTCACAATAATATATATATTACTTCTATATATGTATATTCTAATATTATTAAATTAATTTAACTATAATTGGGATAATAGAATAGTAATATGGAGATATTACCTGTATGATATAAATAAAGTTGGCTAATTATGGTTATATATGTAATATATTGTATAGCTAAATAGTTAGCTCACTTTATACAGTTGGAGAAACCACTGTATTTAACGTATATGTATATATGAGTAACTATATTTTATTTATGTTAATGTCCTATTATACTAATATAGTATAGTATATATATATTAACTATATATATATATAAGTTTAAAAATATATTCAGTGTATAAGGTATGGTAAGGTTGTTATGTTTTGAGCTCAAGCTTATGTTTTTTGTATACAGCTTATTTATATTAGTATATTTAGTGATTAATCAACATTATTACTATTGAGAGATATGTTAGTCATAATTTTAATGTATACTGATATATATTATGAGATCAGTGTAAATGATCAGATGAAATAGTAATGAAACAGTGTAAAGATTAGCATTTTTTGATTTAGCGTATTATTTCAATCATAGCAAGAATTGACTCTTGCATGTAAACGACTTAAGGTGATGTGAATATGATCTGTTATGTTGTAGAATGTTGCATAGTTAGAGTGTTCGTGTAATAGATCTAGTTGTGTTGGATCGATATTGCTTAGTGGTACTGCTACAGACTTCAACGGGAGGTGGTGTAGAGGAGGGGTATTGGGTTAGTTTTTCGGATTTTACCACGAGTTGTCCCCTTGATTTTTCTTCTATCCTTTGCTTCTCTTGTACAGATTCATATATAGACTATTTTAATAAACATATGAATTGATATACAAATATCTAATATACTTTACTTTCAGAAAAGAACTTATTTATATTGATGTTTTAGTTACCCAACTATAAAATCATGACTTGATCACTACTAATTTCGATGTAACCTGGCAGGAGAACTATGCAGACGTGTCACAGAGAAATATTAGTTTAACTCATAGAGGGGTAAGTGCACTGGTTAAGTATTTATGATTTCCCTGTTACTATTTAATAGGTATCTAAGCTTTGATTTTTTACCCTTCTGCTTTATCAGGTAGTCCGATATTGCTCACGGAATTATCTTTTATATATACGGGTCATAATTATACACATGTTCTTATATACTACTATATATAATATATATAATATTTTAATATTATATCAAAAATGATGTCATTTTAATTTTTTGAGTATTATATACTATTATTGATTCACAAATTATAAATCTTTAAAATTCATTGATTCAATTAAGATTTAACTCACATATACCGCAACTTGACCACATCGTATCCATTATTTCCAAATTAAGTTCTGGTGTAGTTATATATTATATAGGATTCTATAATATGTTTATTGCTGATATTTATTACATCTGGTTATATTAATGGTCAACCATCTGATTCTGATTTAGAAAGTAATTATAGTGAGAATGTATAATATAAATAGTTGGAATGTTATTTCATGTAATATATATTATTTAACTTATAGATTTAACAACTTGTGCGTAGTTATTAATCCACTTTGAATATATCATTAATAGGGTATGGTTAAAACATATATACACATTTTTATATAAAATTAAAATAAAATTTATTTTATTCATTTGTACTTTATGAAAATCACATAGTAATCATAATATGAATCTCAAACTAGATTCGAAATATAGATTCATTATTATATAAGTCAATAGATTAAATAGTAATTCATAGTTATATAATAACCGAATGGTTTAGAAGGTATAGTGGACCTGATGGTCATTTTGATATTACTGATTGTTATTATTAATGAATTATGCACTGAAACAGCTTAATACTTCGGGAGCGATTTTACAAATGCTATGCAGATTAGTCATATCGCCTGTTAATCTAGATTTATCATCGATTTAACCCTGCTTTAGGTATGTAAAACATAACAATTTTATTATAAAAATATAACTATATGAACTTCAGAGATAATATAGAGCTATTTTTCAATAATATATTAGATATATTATTCATATATCATATTATAGAATGTAGTTTAGGAAAACGCTATAGTAGTAGGCTGATAAATGGTCAAGTATTATTGTATAACTATATACTAGTTAGCTATTATATAATTTATTATGTATATTATATAACTGATTCATTTTACTTACAAATATATATAAATCATTTAATTACATATGATTTGACTATAGATAATTTTAAAAATATGTCATTTTCAATATCCTGTACACATATATATGACAAACAATATGTCATTTTCAATCCTCTACACATGATTAAATTTCGTCCGAGGGTGAAGTAAAATTTTATCCGTTTAATAACAGTGAAATTTAAAAAACACACAACAGACAGTGCCCAACAGAATTTACATCACAACACACTCAACAACCCACTTCATCTCATGATATTTTATTCAAACAACTTATTTTATGTTATGAAGAGGGTAGGTAGTAGTTTTGATTTACTTGAATTTTACTAAGATTTAATCACGACCAATCATTATGCTTTAGGTCCGAGGAATCACATCGAAAAAACACCTTATTACACATGTTTGAACAATAATATTTTTACACAATTCACATACCCACATATTACTTACTATCTTAAGTTTTAAAAACCAATATGTTTATAATTTAAATTTAATGTACTAACATTGTATTAAAAAATATATATATTTTTCTATATAATAATATATACAAAATTATTGTTGCTGAATCAAATAGATCAATAGATCAATTTATGAATCAGGGATGATCGAGGATGTGTGGGTCGAGTATAGTGAGCGTTACGTAAATGTAAGTATAAGTATCTAAACATCACTACAATATTATATATATTGAGTTAATATATCTTTGTATGCTTTATGTGATAGTGTATCTGATAAAAAGAAATGCTTTACAATAATATTTTTATTCAAAGAACTTTATTTTTTTTTATTGTTGCATGTTTATACAAAATATGACTTGAATCAAAGAATCCAATTAGATCAATCAATGATCAAATCAGATCAGATATGAGCTAATCACAGATGCTGGCAAGGTGTGTGGTGATTACCTTTTGATTCTTACTGATTTTACTGCTTTAGGGTCTGCGTAAAGATTTAAATTTTTATACTCTGGTTATAACATAAAATTGACATAAAAATTTAAATTAAGAAACAAAAATATTTAAAGCAAATAACATAAAATTAAAATAAAAAGTTTTAAAATATGCCCCTTAAACTCTTGTAATTCAACAGTTTACAAACATTTCTAGAGCAGAGAAAACTTTACAAATTTGAAAGTAGAATATTTTTAAATAAATAAATAAATAAATAAAAATAAATACTACGATGCGATTCAACTGTAGGCGAAAGATACGTTTCATAGAGTTGCCACACGTTTTACCCACGAAATGAGGAGTTTGAAATAGAGATTAGTTTCAACTTTAGAAAAATGGTTTTGTCTTTTGTAAGCATGCATACAATAGCCGTCTGTCTGTATGTGACATATAGACATCAATCAATGTGAAACAGTAGTCTGTGATTAAGAAAACGAAATTAAAAAATAATCTCTTTGTGCTAAGATCCATATATAGTTGTCCGAATATTGTGAATCGCCTATATAAATTGGGGAGAGAACTGGATAAAATGTTAGTCCTGGAGTATAAATATAAAGCAGGGTGGTTCATTTACAGTTGGTTTATCGGTAGGCCTATAGCAAAATTTGTTATCACTAACAATATATTAATAAAATGATATATTTATTAATATTCCTTTTTATACATATTATAATAATTAACTAGATTATATATATAGTGACTAATATCACTACTGTTTGTGATATATAATAATTAGTAGTGGATTTTTATTATTAGTCAATTATAATTATATTATACTTATATATATAAAATTCGGGTACGTATAGTGTAAGTATAACCAACACACATACAAGATACCTAACATATATTACTTTGAGGTTAATAAAAAACATATTAGAAATAAATAACGCAGCTGTTATAACCTCATATTTAAATTAGAATTAAGTTCTATAATAACTGATTAATAGCTACTTATAATTTAAAATCCGATTAACTGTTATATCACTCGGGAAGGGGTACATTCAATAATAAATTACTCAGACTTCTATCTCAAGTATTGTAATCATCTATAATACTTTGTTAAACTTGATTTTGACAGTTTGAGATTATCTTAAAGTATTAAAACTATCAAGAAAGTTTTATTAAATTGTTGTTTTATACAGAATTAATAAAACAAAATATAGAGATAAAAAAATAAGTTCTTAAGAAATGCTAACTCATATTCTAAGTACACAGACTAGGTGGTTGAAGATTACAGTACACAAAAAAAATGAATGAATAATACCACATAAAATATTTACTTGCCGCAACTATATCACTCAAGAAATATAAGCACTAACAGATGGCATTGGAGGTTCAGCTTTGAGAGGTATTCGTTCGTATTTTATATTACATACTGAACTAACAAAAATCACTACAAGAGAAATATGAATATTAGACCTTTCGCTAATTATTATCTCATCCGACATATCAAATATAATCGAAGGACTGGGAGTGAATGGGGCGGGTTTTTAAGCTCTATAAAACTTCAATATACATGTTTTTTTCTCTTAATATATTAATGGCGATATTATAGTACCAGGCTATGAGATAAATATATATGTAATATATATATATATATATATTATATTAATATATAATTAATAATTAATACTATATATATAATAAATAATATAGTCAGCCTTAGTAAGTATATAATAATATATTAAATAAACATATATTAACATATTTAATATAATATAATAATATAATTATAATATGATATAATGATATAATTTAATTAAATATAATTAATATATATATATTAATATATATAACTATATATATAGAGTTAGATATTTATTTATATTAGTTATATATATTATATTATATTATATATTATATAATAATATTAATATATATAATATATATATTAATTATAGTAATTAATCTAATATATTAATATATTAATCATATATATTAATAATATATAATATATATATATAAATTATTAATTAATATAAATATATATATATATTATCAATATATTAATTAATATAATATATATATAATATATATTTAATATATTTAGTATAATACTATATATAATAATATATATATAATATACTATGTTTTATAAAATTAGAAAATAATTATATTAGAATTTAATTGTTAACTTTACAAACAGAAAATTTATATATCCCTAACAGTTCACTATATGGTTAAGCTATTTACGTGTGTGTGTTTGTATGTTGTGTTGATGTGTAGATGTAGTATGTAGTTATGGCTTTTATATAGTTGATATATACGTTGTTGATTGTGTAAGGCAATGGAGAATTCATTTAATTTACTCTATGTAATAGAGGTTCCATATATGAAATTCTCCTCGATTTGTCAGCCGATTGAATACACCCCGCATGATTTAGTCCTGTTACATATAGGATCAATAATACAGACAATGAAGTAGTAGGAAGGATTTGAGCGAAGGGTGGTCTTTTTCCAATTCGTAAAACTCAAAATCAGAAATACGCGGTTCAAATATCCTGTTTAAAAGACACACGGATTCCATATTTTGAAGGGTAGGATCTAATTTGACCATTACGAGGGTATGTCGACGGGAAAAGTTAGGTCTGTCTTTCGCCTAGTAACAATTAATGCTTGTTTCAAAAATCGGTTAACATCATTACATCTGAATATAAATGTTTATTTCTCCTTTAATTCATCACCCGTCTTATAATCTTGTGTAATTCGAAACTTGATAGACTTAAAGAAATAGTACTGGTGTACATTATTAAATATGAATTATAGATAGTCACAGCTTGATGAGTAATCAAAATTAAAATTACTAATAAAAATCAATATTAATATTTGACTTATATTAAACATTATTTCCAACCTAACATAATACAAAATAATCAACGTAGAGAGGAGCTGCAAATATAAACCTTTGGCTAAGACAACTACATAATTTAAAATAGTGATATCTCATTAGTACCAATATACTCGTATATAGCGTAATATATATTTATATGACCTAATCAAGGAATTTAAATATAATAATAGTAATAAGTATAATATATATTATATGATTTATATATATATATACAAATATATATAATGTATACGTATATATATATACATAATAATATATATATTATATATATATATATATATATACTATATGTATATAACAATTCGGGCCGATACGTATTGAACCCTCCACAAAGCCACAACTACAAATTTAATATATTATTATACATAATCCCATATATATACCGTATCATATATACTACTACCCCTACTACCATACTAACCATACCACCCATCCTAATCATCCATACCACCCTACTATAATACCTATAATACTAACTACATCAACTATCCCCTCAACCTCCCACTATATATATATAAATATAATATAATTATATAAAGATAATGTATATAATTAGAAAATTCGTTCGTCAATCCAGTCATTCGAAGAGCCACTCACAGAAACACACACCCACAATCAAACACAAAACCAAAACACCAAAAAAAAAAACCACAGAGATACTTACACATATCCACATATAGATTTATATATTATATATATATATATATAATATATATATATAATATTAATATATATTATATATTATATAATATAAATTATATAATTCGAGCGGTACTGTGTAAATGAAGTATATACAACCATAAGAACCACCATACACCCACACCCCGCCCCCCCCCCACACCACCCACCCCACCACCACTGCCACCAAGTCATCATAAACAAATATATTATATAATATATATATATATATATATATTATATATAATATAATATTATATATATATAATATATATAATATATATAAGATACTCTAGGAGAGGCTATCATAGTATATAAACCCTACTATATAAACATAAGATTTTATACTTATAAATTCGGGTACGTATATGAAAGTTATATCACATCATGCACACATAGACAATACTATATATATATGAAAGTATATATATAATAAATATATAAGAATATATATAATAGATACATTTAACTACGCTTCACACTATATTATATATATATATAGTATATGAGTATATATATATATATTATATATATATATAGTAGATAAAGTATATATTATATTAAATATATATAGTATTTCCTCTCTTACAAAAGGCATCCCTGGTATCAACAAAAAATCAGATCTTTGAAAAAAGATAGAAGAACAGTGCAGGAGTATTCAAGGCATCTAACAAGATGCTATTCTCATTAGATCAATATTTTGCATCAGGGGTGGGGAAACATTTTAGTGCGCGTGCGAAAATTTCCAGAGAAATAGGTTCGAGGACGGATCATATATATATATATTATATATAATTATATATAATATATATATATATATATATTATATATATATATATATAATTACATATAATATTGTGTATATATAATATATATATGTATATATATAATATAGTATATTATTAATATTAATTAAATATATACTATATATATAGTACTTTTATATATACTAATATTATAATATATAGAAAAAACATGTACTTCAAATAGAATTTTTTCTTTCCTTTTAGCAGAAAGATTTTTAAAAATAACACGTGAAGATGTGTATATAAATTTATTTTTTTTAAATTATATGCGTCACGAATATTACTAAGAATATATTCCGCCGTAGAAAATGGAAGAGAGTAAAAATATATGACAAGAAATACATATAAAATCATGAGTTGAGTGACTCATCGACTAAAGTCGTCATTAGGATCAAAGTAATGCTAAGGCTACGTACACATGATGGCGTTGTACCGCGCGTTACAACGCGCGCTACGAAAACCCAGCTTGTACACATGTTGACGTTGTGACGCGCGTTGATCTTCAGTATATATATTATATATATATATATATAATATATATATATATATAATATATATATATATATTATATATATATATAAATATATATAATATATATATATATATATATGTATATAATATTATTATATATATATATAATATATATATATATATATAATAGTATAATATATTATATATATTATATATATATATATATATATATATATATATATATATAATATATATATATATATATTTTTTTATTTATATATATATAAATATAAATATATAATGTAACAATTACAATGTTGTGTTATCTTAATCAAATAAATTATTATTAAATAAAGTTAGCACTTACCAAGAATTTTATTCTGTTCCTCTGTAGAGTCCTCTCCAGAAAATATTTCTACCAATTGCTGCCAAGATGATCTTTTTAACACTCTGTTCTTGTACTCTGTACTTTCCATGTCCCATATAGCACGGCGACTTTTAACTTCTTCAATGAAGTGCTCGGTATCAAACAAACTTTCATCCATGATTAAAAGAGCTCAAAGTAGTTCACTGCACAGTAGCGCGCGCTATACTGACAACATGTGTACAGTCCAATTCTAAATAAAAGAACTCGAGGCGCCATGCTAGCGCGCGCTTCACGAGGAACCTTCGAGACGCGCGCTGCAGCGCGCGTTGAAGACAGAGCTCGCGCTGCATGTGTACGCCGTCTGTAGTTATCACATAGTACGCCGCGATAGACAAGCGCGCGTTGGAACGCGTCGTGCTTAGCGCCGCGTTGCAACGCCGATCATGTGTACTTAGCCTTACTGAGCATCATATTTTTTGGTAAAACTACATTACTGTACGCCGATTTCTCGAGAACTACGATACTTACAAGAAAACCAATTACATATTTAGAATCAGCGTATAAAGCTTATTCGTGGAGTGTTGTAAAAAATAAAAAATTATATATATAATTAATATGATATATATATATATATATATATATATATATATATATATATATATATATATATATATTATATATATTATAAAAAAATTATATTATTTTTTTGTTAAATATGTACAGTAATAAGGCTTTATACGCTGATTCCAAATATGTAATTGGTTTTCTGTTAGTTCGTAGTCTCGAGAAGTTGGCGTATATAATGGTAAGTTGGCCTAAATTTTTACGTACATAATATCAATAATTGTGTGTGGTAGAAATGGTAATTTAATTTTTATTTCTTGTATGTTTGTGACTTACTAATTTAATTAATAAAAATATATAAGTATTAAACATATTAAAAAATACATTTGGGTAGAAAACATGTATATAACTACATGAAGATATAGTTACCAGTTTTACCCCAAAAGTGAAACCACTTAACTAAAAAAATAATGACTAAATACATTTACATACATGGAAACTCTTAATTTCACACCTTTTTATATGCTGTAAATGCAAAATGATGATCTCTTCAGTCTTAGAGATTGTGCAGACCTTAACTTTTTTTGCAATTTTTCAAAAAAAAATTTTAAATGGGAATTTTTTTTAACTATAGTTGTAATTTATTTAATTTAATTTTAAAATAATATTAAAATATAGTCTTTTATCTGCCAAAAAAACCTTTCCCCAAGTTTATAATGGTTGCCATTATGAAAATATAGGCACCATTTTCTAACTACCAGTTTACCACCGAAACAGGTTTCCATTGACGGATATATATATATATATATATATATATATATATATATATATAGATATATATATATAATATATATATATATATATACTATATATATATATATATATATATATAATATATATTATATATATATATATATATATATGGACAAAGTTACTTAACTCCCACATGGAACGGAGAAACATAAAAAGAACAAGAAATTTTTTTTTTCATAGTAGCCTCTATGATACATATAGATGTTCTAGGGTTCGAAATGAATTTTTTTTAACCTGTTCTAGGGCAAATAGTTAGGTTAGGTTAGGTTAGGTCAGGGAAAAAAATTTCATTTCGAACCCTAAAACATCTATTTATGTTTCATAGAGGCTACCTGTGAAAATTTTTTTGATCCGAGCTCCCGTTCGGTGTTTGGGCGTTAAGTAACTTTTACCATATATATATATATATATATATATATATATATATATATATAAAGATATTATATATATATAATATTATATATAATATATATATATATATAATATATATAATATAATATATAGAGAGAAGAGAGAGAGAAGAGACAGAGAGAGAGAGAGAGAGAGTAGCAAAAGTTGCTGGAGTCGCCACTGATATATAGTATATATATATAATATATGATATATATTATATAATATATATATTATAGTATATATTAATATATATATATATATAATTTAATATATATTTAATATATATTATATATATATATATATATCGCTGGTAACACTTGCTGAGTCAAAATAATCAAGGTCATTGCTCACAAACTTACAAACCCCTGCCAAACGTAAAATAATTATTTGTTAATCAAACCTGATAAGTATTATATTTTTATCAAACTGATAATTATTATAAATTAATATTACCACCACTTACTGGTTGTGGGTAGTTAAAAATAAACAACTTAAATTGGCTCCAAACAAATGTCAAATAAAAAAAATGTACGTCTTTTATAATAAAAATTCAATTTAAGTTTTTTCAAATTTTTAGGTGTGAAAAAAGTTGATACAAATTGTTTTGGGAGTGCGAAAAGGAGTCGAGAAAAAATAGGTCGACTCCCGACTCCGACTCCCAACTTTTTGGGTAAAATCGACTCCCGACTCCGACTCCACTCCTTACCCCTGAAAACGCGACTCCCGACTCCCGACTCCCGACTCCGACTCCCCAGCCCCTGATATATATTATATATATAATATTACTATATATATATATATATTATTATATATATATATATATATATATATATATTATATATATATTATATAAATATATATATATAATATTAATAAATATATAATATATATAATATATATATATAATAATATATATATATATATAGATAATATTATATATATGATATAATATATATATATAATTATATATGTATTATATATATTATATAATATATATATATATATTATATATATATATATATATATATATATAATATAATATATATAACTATTTATATATATATATATTATATTATATATAATATATTATATAAAGGAGTGCTTTTAATCTCCACAACATAAAAAGAAAATATAGATATAAATAATAATTAAAAAAAAACAAAAACACACAATTAACTTACTAAACATGAAAAATATAAAAGATTAGAAAAAAAAAATTAATGTATTTGTAGCCACCAAATTACTTACTTTTCCGAGATGTTGAAAACAAATCCTTGCGGCTAACAGACAGTTATGAGGTTGAGTTGGAAGAAGTTTGTGAACTTCCTTAAGTACGTACAAAGCTCTTACCAATTGTTTACTAGATGCTAGGGCAAGACCAAACTGCTGCCAAACATGGCTCGCCTCAAACGAAAACTTCATCGCTCTCTCAAATACCTTATTATAATAATAATAATAATAATAATAATAAATAATAATAATAATAATAATAATAATAATAATAAATAATAATTTTAGTGATGATATTAATTACAAACAAATTAACATGCATTCTAAAAGTGTTATTGTTCAAATAACTTCAAAAAAACTAAATTCAAATACTTTTTCACCATTTATGCCTGTTTAATTAAGTTATAGGAATCATTTTTTTGAAGTCATATATTATAGTTGGTTAAATGAAAAGATTAAGCTTATAGCTTGTGGCAATATCAACTCTCTAAACCGAACTTGCCTCTCTCCAATCTCTAACTTGCCTCTCTCCAATCTCTTTCTAACCCTCGAACTGTAGCATCACTCTTTATGCAATCACTATTACAACAGTCACTGTTCTTCTGAATTTTCTAGGGGTTTCCCTATTCCTCTGATGAAAGCTGGTGGAATCGTTTCCCCACACAGTCTCATTCATTCCTTGTCAAGCTCTCTGACCCACGACTTAACCACTTTGCTCATTCTTGCATGTACTCTACTTGTCAAGCCTGGAACAATCTTTCTTTTCCTTTTTCTATTTTACCAATTTCCTTTGACTTGCAACACTTTCAAAATCAGTTTATCAAGACTTGTCCGCCTTTACTTAGGACTGAATTTATTTTCCCACCCAACTCTTAGTGAGTTTTATGTAGAACTCTGGCCTTTTTCCTCCAGTGACATAAAAAAAATGAATTAAGGTAAAAAAAATTATATAATTTATATTACTGATGGGACGATGAATCAAAATTGGCATCAAGAATCGAATAAATTATCAACATTTTTGGAATCAGAAAAGGACTTTTGTTAGAATAGGAATTTGAAATTTTATAATAGTAAGATGAAGAGGAATCGGCATGGCAAATTTTGGAATTTCTCAATGGGAATCAAAAATTATTTTGGCCTCGTCAAAGCACTAATTAATATATTGATATGTGTGTTAATATAATTGGCATTCAAAATAACTAAAAAGATTTTCTAAACTATCTTCAACAACAAAAAATATAATTTAGCTTTACTAACATTGTTTTTATACAACCCTATAGGTAAATATATATATATATATATAAAAAAAACAAACCTCTAAAAGAATTTGAAACTGTTTTCTTCTTGCGAGTGCAATGCACAAGAGATCATATACAGCTGTTGCATTATTATAAGCGTGAGTTCTGGCTGTAGTAAACTCTGGGTATTGAGAAAGGACAGCCTCGCGTATTGCCATGGCTTCGCTATAAAAATATAATTAAAATAAGCCAAAAAAATTATCATTTTCTAGTACCTTTATAGCAAGTTAGCAACATATGATTTTTTGTCTCATAAATTGTCTATCGGACGACAGTCGGATGAAAGTCAATTTACTATAGGATATGAATAATAATTTCAACATGTTTATTTCTAAATCTGCTTCATACTCATATAAAATATTTTTAAAATGTTTAGCAAAATTAAAGTATAAACATTGGTTCATGTTTCCAGTGCGTAAGAGGTACTTCTTGTGTCCACCATGGAAGGTGATCAACCACTTTTTAAAGAGACGAGTTTTGGGTAAACGTTAGCCATGTTAATGTAAAACTAACAACACAAACTAACCTACCGTACCAATACTTCATGGTATGAAGACAACTTTCAGTTACTGGGACAATGATGCATAAAAATTCAGGAACTTTTAATGGTGCAACGGTCGAGCTCTTTGATTATGTATGGTACGGAAGTGATATATATGGTGGTTGGTTTTCAAAGGCCATAAAGTCAATCCAAAAAATGTTGAATTGTGAGACCGACAATTTCTTAGTTTTTAGGTTTGAAACTTAACCCCCTTTGATGGAAAGAAAACAGAAAGGATCTTCCAGAATTCCAGGACGCTTTAGGCGACTCTCCCCCCCCCCCTCCATATTATAAAGCTAAAACATCCCTCACTGATTATTATTTCATTTACTAATGATGCTTAAAAAATATTTCACTGTGAATTAGATTCGCAGTGGCTGCGGTTTCTGGAGAGCCGCCGCACTCTTCCAAAAGCAGATTATATGGACTTAAAGAGCGATTAAGTCTGAAAACAGCATTTTCATAAAGTCTCCTATGGGAAAGTTTTCTGATGGTGTGGTGGCTTGTGGCAGTCTTTTCGAAACCAATGTTTGATGGTTCGTAATAAGATATTTTATCGGAGCTGATTCTTTATTTTAACATAATATTAAATAAAAAAATAAAAATAAATTATCATCCATTAAATATCAAAGATCGTGTTGTATAGGAGGTACTTCTAGTGTCCACAATGGAAAGTGATCAATTACTCTGGATGGGGATGATGAGTTTTTAGCAAACGTAGGAATTAGTCAAAACCTTTAGTAAAGTAAACAAAATATTTAAACTCAAGATACCTGTTCCAGTTCTCAAGATAATTTTCTTCTTAACATTTGTTGGCACAAACAAATTATTCCCTGATATATTTTCGTGGCTTCAGGGACTTTCAACAGCTTTAAGATTTGATAAACTTTTATTTCGCTCTCCAGTAGAACATAAATAAAATAAGTAATAATAATAATATAATAATAATAAAATAATAATAATAATAAAAAATAATAATAATGAATAATAATGTTAAATGAGAAGGATAAGAATAAGTAGATAATATAGAAATAAAAGTCAAGGAAAAGTGAGGACACAGTTATCAAAAAAATAGTCCTACCATACATACTTTAGAAGGCAAAAAATATGGAATAGTCCGAACAAACCTCGGAAGTAAACTTCTGCCATGTGCCTTGCGAGAGTAGTCTTAGAATGTTGAGTTGCACTCGGATTCCACAGCCGATTTTAAACATACTTCGTAAAATAAAAATAGTAGGAATTTATGTATAAACAAACTACATTTATAAATTCAAATAATAATAATAATAATAATAATAAATATAATAATATAATAATAATAATAATAATAATAGGGCCTAATAATGATTTGCCATCTCTGGTTTATCATAAAGAATAGTTCGTAATAAAGTAAGTTTAAAGCTATGGAGGATTAGCTTACACAACATAAGACTTGGATTTTGCAATCATCTCGACTGCCAAGAAATCATTCATGCGTATGATGAATAATAATAATAATAAAATAATAATAATAATAATATAATAATAATAATAGATAATAATAATAAAATAATAATAAAACTTTTCAAATACTGTTAAAGAAAGCTACGGCGGCATCTGAAACGACTCCCTTCCAAACATGTTATTAGACCGACCTGTATCTGTTTAA
The DNA here is from genome assembly GCA_015478945.1 of Trachelipus rathkii. Lineage (NCBI taxonomy): Eukaryota > Metazoa > Arthropoda > Malacostraca > Isopoda > Trachelipodidae > Trachelipus > Trachelipus rathkii. The sequence goes on along the minus strand of JABUQX010003945.1, from coordinate 23,493 downwards.
TGCTTGTTCAATTTTTTTCCCGCTTCATATACAATATTGGAGCTCTCTGCAACAATGCGTTTTCCAATGATGATCCCCATTTGCTTATTCTCTTCACGCATTTGGAGGTAAGGAGGAAGCGGAACCAGCATAAGAGGAAAATATTATAATAGGAAAACAGTGCATATAGAAATGCCAAATTACTATATATGTTTCTCTACTAGCTATTCGTTTCCGTACATGTTGCACACCCTAAATCCCATCTGGGGCATGTAAGGAATTAAAAAGAAGAAAGAATATATATATATTATATATGATATATATATATATATATAATATATATTATATATATATATATATATATAATATATTATATATATATATATTATATATATATATATATATATATATATATATATATATTATATATATAGATATATGGGACGTCGCTAACTGGCCACGTAGAATCGTGCGACTACGAGAAATCACTCGAGCAAACCCAGCTCGGAAAACCCGAAGTGGACAAAGAACTCCATGTTATTTTGACCAACAAGGCAACACTCGACCATGACATATCTTAAACGGCCACACTCATCTCCTACGGGAGGTGGATCGTTCACCCCAGCATTGTCCTAGACTCAAGAGATTTCCATTTGCACCATTTCCCAACCTTGCTAAAAAACAAAAATATTATTAACTTCGGTTAGGACGTGACCTTTAACTTCTAACTTTTTGATTTGAATTCTTATTTTAAAAAAAAAAAAAAAAAAAAAAAAAAAAAAAAAAAAAAAACGAAGTTGATAATAAATGAAAAAAAATCATAAATTTTCAACTCGCAGATAGTAACGAGCTTGCCATCCTAGCAGATGAACGTTTGTTCGAGAGGCAATGTAAGTTATATGTTTAGTGAATGATTAAAAGCACAATAAACTTTTAACTGTGAGCATGCCAAAAAAATACTAATTATAAAATATAACATGGCTTTAATCAAGTTCAAATACTGAATGCCTTGTTTTAACCACTTTCTTTAATTGGGTGAGAATAATGGGAAACATGATGGGTTAGGTCCTCATCCCACATCCTGATGATAAACAAGTTCAAGTACTACTAAAACTTGTCTCCTTTCTGACACTTCTATTTCTCTTTGGTATTAATTACAGAATCTTTACTGGATCAGAATTATAATAATTTTAAATGTTTAAAAAATGCTTTTTTTGTCTTCACAGCTTTAAAAATCAAAAGTTTAAAAAGTATATTAGATAACATGTTGAAAATCCTCATTCACATCCAGAGATGTTTAGATTCTGATATTATTCTTATGCATGGCTTAAATTTCTCATTATTTTCTGTAATATATTAATTTTAATTTCCACTTTGTTTCAACATCACTTATCATCACCTAGAAATCACCTCACGTTCTTAAACCTTGATTTAACTCTTGACTGTTCTAGTGTATTAACAAAGCGACGCTGCCTTCAATAATTACAGTCGCCTCCAAACTTTAGAAACTCATACTCTTATTTTCCACAGTGAAATCGTGATAAATCTGTTCTCCACCATACCAAAAAAATTCTTTCTTTTTCAGAAAATGCACTAATCCTTCTTGTTACTCTACTTCCTGCCCTTTCTGTCACTTTACTAAAAATATGATAAAAAAACTCTAATTAGCCTCCCTCTTGTTTCTTCCAATAGCTCCACAGCTGTCATGCCTTTTTCTAAAGATGAAATCCACCCTCAAGCTTTCGACTCTAATTCACTTTAGACAATTCTGATGCTATTAACCCATCTTCACTTCCATCCGGCTCATTTATGCATGACATTGTAACTCCTTCTGAAGAGTTATTTCAGCTCTTTCTATGTTAATACTAAGAAGTTTTAACTCTCAAAACTTGTGATTTTGAGCAGGCAGCCTTCTGGAAAACCTGTTTTGTCTCTCACCATTACCCACTGCCATTCCTTAATTCCGGAAGCATACACTTATTCAGCCTGAATCAAAAGATGAAGACTCTCTACACTATTTAACTATTCATTTCTTTTACCTCTACTCTTCCCAAGATTTATAATCTCTCCTTAACAAGAGAATTCAGAAGCATCTTAAATCCTAATTCTCCTAATTTTGTATCAGAACGTCAAAATGGCTCCAAAAGGAACATTCACCTGGTAATCTTTCCCTTTCCTCTGACTCTCAGTTCTAAACTTCTGTCATTCAGCATTTCTGCAAATCTTCTTATGTTGGGTTAGAAATATTGAAAAGCATACTGGAACAAAGCTTTCTCTTTTTAGTATCTATATTTCCCTCTGCTTTCCTTTCTCATCGATTTATAATTATTTATTGTAGATGACTTCTCATCCTTTAAATCTATTAATGGTAGTGTGAACTCCTTTAATAATAACTTCCTAAGTTCCTATCTGTCATCTAACTTCCTACCACTCCACCTTAAAGTACTTCATTCATTTTGAAAATTAACATACCCATCAACAAGAGAGGATGTTAAAAGGATGACCTTGCAGTGCCTGACGGTTCACCATCCTCATATTTCTACTTGGGGCAGATAAACCTTACCTTTTCAATGCCTCAAAAACTCAACCCTATCTGCTCATGTCAATAAAACCTTCCCTTCGTCTTTAATATTCTTGGTGTTGCCTTGCCTCTTTCATCTGTTTTGAAATTATCGTACTGTTTCTCTACCTAAACAAAGTTTTAAGAGATTAGGTGTTCTTGTGTTTGGTGTTTTGGTTCTTGTGTGTAATGTGTGGGTTTCTTAATAATAATAACACAATATGGCCCATGAAAGTTTAAATTAACCAACTAAGTTATAAAAAATTAATAAAAAATAAAAATATAAAAATAATAAAATTAATTAATAAAAATAATAAAAAAAAAAAATAATTTAAAAATAAATAAAGTATTAAAACAAAATAAAAACCATAATGGTTTAATAAATATATGCCAAAGCAGTTAAAAGCAGAAAGTTTAAAAACAGTAAAGCAGAAAGTTAAAGCCAAAGTTAAAGTCAAGAAAAAAGTTAAAGCAGTAAAACATTGAGAAGAGTAAAACCAATGAGTTAAGCCAAAGTTTAAAAAGCCATAAAAACAAAGCATACTAAGTCCCCCCCCCTTGGTGTTTAGGTAACCAACCTCTATTTGATTTACTGATTTTTTACTGCTTTTAAAGGTATGTAATTGTTTAATGAATAGTTTGAAAGTTTTTTAAAATCCAGTAAACATATGAGTTAAAGCAGTAAATCATGAGTTTTTAAAGGCAAAAACTCAATGAAGTTAAAAGCAGTAAAAGCAGGTTAAAACAAAAAGGCACAAAAAATTTCCCCCTAAAAAGGGTGTTAGGTAAACACCTCTATTTGATTACTGAATTGTTTTACTGCCTTTTAAAGGTAATGGTAATGTTAAAATTGAAATATGTTTGAAAGGTTAAAGCCCAGTAAACATATAAGTTAAAACGTTAAAACATGAGTTTACAAGCCAGGCAAAACAGAGTTTATAAGAAAAAGTAAAAGCCAGAAAACCAAAGCATACCTAATCCCCCCCCCCTGGTGGTTAGGTAACACCCTCTATTGATTTTCCTGAATTTTACTGCTTTAAGGTATGTATGTCTAATGAACATTATTGGTGAGTTAAAAAGCAGTTAAAAAACATATAAGTTAACAAACACCAAGTTAAAAACCATGCAAGTTTTAAGGCCCAGTAAACAATGAAGTTTTTAAAGAAAGCAGTAAAAGCAAATAACAAACAAAAGTATACTTAAATCCCTCTTTGGTTGTTTTAGGTTAACACCCGTCTATTTGGCAAATTTTTAAACTTGAATTTTACTGCTTTTTAAGGTTCTGTAAAGTATATGTTTTTTAAATAAAAAATGTTTTTAAGTGCGCTAAAAAATTAGGAATGGCTTAAAAATTTGAACCCCATGGAAGCCAAAAAGGTTTTTTTGTTGGTCCGTTTGTGGGTTTTATACATGTTGTTAACAATAAGTTTGTTTAAATGTAAGTTTGGGTAAGTGTTCTATTGGTGAAGTGGTAAGGGTTGTAATAGTGTAAGTTGGGGTTGGTTGTGGTGTATGCGTGGTGGTGTGTGGTGGTTTTTGGTTTTTTGACCGGCTTGGTGGTATAAGTTGTTAAATGTTAAGTAATCCTATGGGGTTAAATGTAAGTTTTTGTCTTCATAGTGAAATTTGTGGTTATAAGTGGCCAATAAGTGGAAATGTGTTTGTTAAGTTTGGGGTCCATAGTGGAATGGTGTGTGGTGTGGGGTTGTGTTGGGGGTTGTTGTGTGTTGTGTAATATAAGTTATAAGTTGGGTTTGGTATGTGAAATGAAAAGTAAATAAGTGGGTGTGTGGGTGTGGGTGGTGTGTGTGGGGTTGTGTGTGTGTGTGCGTGGGTGTAATGGGTGTGTGGGTTGTGTGTTGTGCCGTGTTGTGGGTGGTTTGTGGTGTTGTTGTGGTGTGTGTGTGTTTGGGTTGGTGTGGCACGGAATATGGAAATAAGTTTGGATTAAAGAATCCATAAACAGGTTTTTCCAAAAGGGTTTTTTATTCTAACCATGAAGAAAACCTTCATGTTAGCACAGATACTAACCCAAAGGCCTGGCCCCAAATGAAGTTACTGGGAATTGAGCTCAAAGGGCCGGGGCCGGAGGCCTAGGTGCAGGAGTTAAAAGGATAGGTGGTAGGCCCCCTAGGTATAAGTTTGTACGCCTAAGGTTTTAGGTTTAGCTTTAAGGTTTTTTAGGTTTTAGGTTTAGGTTTTTAGGTTTTAGGTTAGGTTAGGTTTCCATATATAAGTTAAGTTAGGTTTTTTAGGTTAGGTTTTAAGGTTAGGGTTAGGTTTAGGTTTTTTTAATGTTAGGGGTAAGGTCCAGGTTTTAGTTGCAGGTTTTTAGGCCTAGGTGGGTAAGGCTTGGGGGGTATAGGGTTAATCCGGCCAAGGTCCATGTCGAAAATAATCAAATGGTTCCAAAAACAAGGTTTAATATAATAATATTATTTATAAATAAATTAATATAATATAAAAAAAAAAAAATTTAAAAATAGTTAAAAAATAAATTATATATAATATATATATATATTATATATCGAAAAATCTTAATAATTAATACCTCTCTTCTTCTCTCTTCTCCTTCCTCTCCCTTCCTCTTCCTCATTTTTTGTTATATATAATATATATATATATATAAATAATATATATATATATATATTATAATATATATATATATATATATTATAATAATTAATATAATATATATATATTTAATATAATCATATATATAATAATATATATATAATATTATATATATAAAGAATGCAAATTGAAAAAAAAAAAAAAAATATAAAATTTTCCAGTTATTTAGATATTTGAAAAGTATGGGAAAATCCGCTTATTTCCCAAATTCTGCCCAATGCATAAAAATTGATTTTTATATATTAAGGTAAACATTTCGGTTTTATATATTAAAGGGGCAATTCAGAGAAGACGGGCCCAATTAAGTTTAAGTCCAATAACAAGCTTTCCTTTAAGAAGGCTTTTACGCTGTCCCGATTTCCAGTTTCGGTTAGTGGAACTGGTTATTGGTCCACTTTTTTATATCCCGCCCAAATTTTAATGTTATTCCTTGCGGGAAATGGGAAATGAAATTCGGCCATCAGAAAAGAATAACGAAAGAGTTATGCGCCACGCGCGCGCAATGGATACAATTCATACATGTATGCCGGCCAGAAACGCAAATGAAAACTAAGTTAGTAGTATAAAATGACAATGTGGGCGACCAATTCCCTTTAAAGAAGGGCCCCAATGGGTTTTTCAGATACCTTGTGGAAAACCCTCCAGGAAAGAAGGTACAAAAGAGGCAACTATATATATATTTATATATATATATATTATATATATATTATATATATATATTATATATAAATATAATATAATATATATAATTATTATATATATATTATATTATATATATATATAATATATATAGTGAAAAGGCAAATTTTGAAAAAAATTAGAAATTCAAATGAAATTTTTTTCGGTAATAGGGAATTTAGGAAGACCTTCTTTTTGGAGAGCAACAGAAGACAGATTATAAGCAGTCCAACGGTGAATTGGAAATGGGGGTATAGAGAATTTACCGGGTGGAATGAGACGGGGGTAGGTTAGGGAAAGGACCTGGGAAAAACTGATGAAAGGGGTTTTGGGTTTGGCTGTAAAGGGGAAAAAGTGGGTATGTGTCCTATTGATTGCTTCCGGTGATAATTAAAATACCTTCATGAGTATAGAAAACGAGGATGCGCCGAAAAACCAGCGAAAAAAAAAAAACGGTCCCGGCTTTTGGGTTGGTGCCGTGGTTGCGTGCGGTGGCGGGGTGGCGGGTTGTTGCGCGGGTTTTTCGGCGCGGTTCCGGCCCCGGGGCCCTGCCGGGTTTAAGCCCGAAAAACGCGTTGGTGAACTCCGAAAACGGCGCCCCCCCACCCTTAAGGGGGGTGGGGGGAAAATCCGCGAAAAAAAAAAATTAAATAAATAAATAAAATCATAAATAAATTAAAAAAAAAATAAATAAATAAATCTGAAAAAAATAAAATAAATAAATACAATAAATCTAAAAAATATAAAAAATAAATAAAAAAACACCATGAAGGTAGCTGAAGTATTCCAAAAATACGGGGCCAAAAAAAATGCCTCGTAAAAGTTTCCTGCCACCTGTTTTGGTCCAAAAATGACCACCGTTCCCCCCAGTTCAAGGGTCAAAAAGGGGGCGGAAAGCTTACGTTGTCCAAAAATGACCCCTCCTAATCTACTTCACGTAAGTTCGTTGTTCTTATGATTTTATCCTCCTCCTTCGAATTCCGGATTCTTATTATTGCCTTAGTTTTGAAATTCTGTCCTCATTTTTTTCGATGGTTTTTTTCCCTTTCCTTGAGGTTTTTATGGCCTTTCCCAAACTTGGCCGCCCTGAGGTATCTCAGAAATGAGATAAATTAAACTAATGTTTTTTATAGAGAGGAGTATTAATATTTTTTAAATTTATCTGATTGTGAAGAATAGAGAGACGGGATGAGAAAGAGATGAAGATGCAGAAAGAGAAGAAGAGAGAGAAAGACCAATAAGAAGAGAAAAGAAGAAGAAGACAGAAGAAACACTAAAGAACAACCATAAAAATACAAGAACAAACCCGAAACTGGCCAAAAACTTTACAGTCCCACTCAAGGCTTATATAGTTTAGTAACTTTGTTTATTTTTTTAATTTCCCCTTGATGTGTCCTAACTGTTATTAAAAACAAAACCCTGTTTATGTTATTTTTTGAAAATAATTATTTTTATTTTAGCTTTCCCATTTTCTCCTATGTAAACATAAATTGAAGTCTGTTCCCAACTTTTAGAGCAAGAAAAGATCTGCTTTTTAATCAACAAACAATCATAGTATGTTAATATAATTTGGTTTATTTATTTGTTATTGGATTGTGTTCCTCTGTTAATGTAACATATTGAGGTTTTGGCCTAATCAAGAAACAGTTTCCTGTTCTTTAAGCATCAAAAACAATCATAAGTTTGGTGGGGTTTGGATATGTTTTGTTCCCACTGTCAATGTTGACATATGGAGTTTCCCTCACTCAGAAATAAGTTTTCCTGTTTTCTATCCTAAGCCATCAACAACAATCAATAGTTGCTTACAATGGGTTGGGGGTTTGAAAAATTGGATTATTTTTTTCCTACTCTGGGTGGTGAATCGATATCGCATCCGCTCCCCTTAAGAAACAAGATTAATGGTTATTATGTTGGGTCAAAAAATTGTCGACGATCGGCTTGAGATCTACGAAGTTTTTTATGACTCTCTTCCCTTTTAAAAGTAGATTACGCTATAATAAGAAGGAAAAGAAGAAGAAGAGAGAAGAAAAGAAAGAGAAGAGGAAAAGAGAAGAGAAGAAGAAGAAGAAGAACGAAGAAGAAAGAAGAAGAAAAGAAAGAAGAAAAAGAAGAGAAGAGAAGAGGAGAAAATAAGAGAAAAGAGGAAAAAGAAAGAAAGAGACTTTTAAATTAATTGAACCTTCCCCTATCAATTAAAAGGAGAAAACTAAGCCTCGGAATCGGAACACTCGGTACTCCCGGCGTAAATCTTTCCTTAACTTCAGAAAACACCCCTTCTTTTTTTATGCCCCCACAGAATCCGGTTTCCAATAGCAAAACAGTTTTCGGCCATTTTTTCATTATAATAAAGCTTTGCTACTTTTAGAATGATTTGCTCCCGCCTCTGATCTATTTTCAATTTTTATTAATTTTTCAATTATATAAAATAACATTTCTTACAATGACATGGGAAATACAATAAATTTTTTTTCTTTATTAGAAAAAGATATTAAGTGGATGCGCAAGTGAAAAACTAAAATATATAATATATACTATATTTATTTATATATTATAATTATAATATAATAATATCATTATCTATATAATATATATTTATATATAATTAAATATATATATAATATATATATATAAATATATATATATATAAATATATATATTATTATATAATATAAATTTATATATATATTATATATATATATATAGTCTATATATATTATATATATAATATATAATATTAATTATATATATAATACTTATATATATAATAATTATATAATATATAATATATAATATATATTATATATTATATATATATTTATATATATATATTTATATTAATTATATATTAAAATATATATATATAAATAATATATATATAATATTATAATATTTATATATTAATATATATATATTCTATAATATATTATAATAATATAAATATAATATATATATAATATATAATATTATATATACTATATATATATATATATAGTATTATTATATATGATTGTTCTTATTATTAGTGATGTTTGGAATGAGTTGGAAGTTTTAAAAGTACTAATTAAAATAGAATCTATATATATATAATATAAATATATATTAATATATATATATATATATTATATAATATAATATATAATATATATATATTATATTATATATATATATAATTTTATATCATATATATAATATATATATATATATATTATAATATTAATTTATATATATATATATATATATATATATTATTATATATATTAATAATATATATATATATATATTAATTATATATATATATTTATATATATTATATAATATATATAATATATTATATATATATATATATAATATATATTATATAATATAATTATATATTAATATATTAATATAATATAGTATATATATAAATATATATATAAATATATATATATAATATATATATATAAATATAATATTATATATATATATATCAGCAAAGGCCGACTCCCTCCTACACCCCCCCCGCCCCGGTGCTGTTTTTCGGGGACTTTATCCCCCGAGTTTTAATCTCCATTAATAGAAACGAAAATCGATCTTCTTACACAATTTTTCCCCAATAAAGTTTACGGATAAAATTTCCCTCCTTTATTTTTTTTGGCGAAATATTTTTTCAATATGAAAAAAAAAATTATTAATATAAAATACACGCTCATTTTAAATAATTTATTAAAAAAAACGATTTAAAGAATTCATGCCTAATTATTTTTTTTTTTTTTTTTTTTTTTTTTTTGTTTCAATAAATTATAGAAGCTGACGGGCCCCGGGGCTTTCCTTTCGAGGGAAAAGTTGCCGCCAAAACAAAAAACAAGTTTAATAATAGAATTATATTCTTAATATTAAGAGAAAACGTAAAACTTTGCCATTAACTCATAAATACTCTAATATATATTATATGTATATTATATAATATAGATATATATATATATAAAATATATAATATATTTATATAATATAATATATAATTTTATATATTATATTTTTTTTTTAAAATTTTTAAAAAAATATAATATTATATATATTATATAAAAGATATTAGTATGTATTATAATAATAAATATATTATTATTAATATAAACAATATAAATTATTGTGGAACAAATTTTCCCAAAAAAGTTTTTGGCATTCAAATGACCCCCAAATTTCACAATCCGCTAAAGCTATGAAAAATTAGTTTTAATTTTTATTTGCAAATGAATAACCAGCCTCACAATCAATTGAAGAAGCATGGGGAATTCATAGAACTTAAATTTCACAAATCTTTCAAGACCAAATAATACTCTAATTACTTTTAGTTAGAAAATATTTTTTTGTTAGAGATGTTTACCAAATTCGTACAGGTTTAACTGAGATTTTACACATATAATTTCGAGAAGGTTATCTAAAAGCCTTGGAATCAGATCTCAATTTTACATCAAGATGGTTGAAACAGCCCTTAAATAACTCAAAGACGGAGTAAACATGGCTTTAAAAAAAAAAAAGGGGGGAAAGCGAGTTTTGAAAAAATAGACGTGGCCAACTCTCTTTGCAATGTTTCTTTCCCCCACGGGTTCCCTCATTCCTGGAAAAGAAACAGAGCGGCTAGTGAATTTTGAACTATGAAAAATGAAATAATTCATGAAATTGGCTCCTAAAAAAAAAATTCCCATTTGTGAACATTGCACGTCAAATAAACAATGGAAATTGGAAACTTTATTTTGAACAAGTTTCTCTTGTTTTTTTCATAAATAAACTTTCCACTTCACTATGATCCAAAATAACCCTTTATTTTCTTTCACTCTCAACAGTAAAAGTTAATTAATAAAAGAAATCTTAGAATATTTGTTTACAAACAACTTTTAATCACTCCAGTTTTAAGCTGGGTTAAATGGAACTTTAATAGAAATTACAAAGAGACCTTTTGGGGAAATCCGCATTTTTGCAGCCCCACTTTATTGAAAAACAATTCCAAATGTTTAATACCAAGTGGAAGTATCCACCAATATCTATTTTCCTAGAAAATAATTTGCCACATCTTTAAATAAGGACCTCTGGCAAAGTTAAAAAAAAACTATTTAAAAATTTTTTGGGGGGTAAGAAACAATCAAACATTCCAAGCCTTTTGGACTGGCCTAATAACTTTGTCGATCTTGGAAACAAGTGCTTGGTGGACGGTATCACCAAACCCATTTCTTCTGGTTTATCGGAAAATTTATAAGAAAGGCAAATCGATTATATCAATAAATTATTCTCCCATTAATTCCCGGAGCTCTCCAAGCATATCTCCCCTCAAACCTCTTCTTTGAGGGAATGAACACGTGGGAGTTCCATGACTTTTACATAGAAAGAAGCTGAAGAAAAGGCCATTAGTTTTGATCTATTGATATTAAATGAAGAGAAATTGGATAATAGACATATTACCTAAAACAAGAAGTAATTGGTACTGTAGTAGCATACCCAGAAATAACATAAACTTACCCTTTTAATTTTCCTAATGAAATACGAAAATTGAGTAGAAAAATGGGGTAATGCCTTTGAGGAATATATACAAAGAAATTTGAAGATCAGAAATGTAATTGTGATTTCTATCATAGTATAAATATTATATATAATATATATTATAATATATATATATATATTATTATATATATATATATATATCATATATATATATTGGTTAAATTAATAATATATTTATTATAATAATATTATATAATATAATATATTATATAAATTTTATATAATTAATATAAACATAGATAAATAAAAAATATATATATATATATTATATATTATATAATATATAAATATATATATAATATTAATATATTATTTATATATATATGTAATATATTATATATATTTATATATATAATATAGAGAGAGGAAGAGAGAAGAAGGAAAGAGGAGAAAAGAAGGAGAGAGAGAAGAGGAAAGAAAGAGAGTATTTTTGTGGATGGACCAGTCCCCTTTGAATAGAAAGGACTAATTAAAAAAAATTCTTTATTTTTTTTAAAATATATGTATTGAATAAAGCTTATGAACTTTAATTTAAACAGCAATAGAGAAGGGAAAAAAAAAATCCCCATCCCTTTTTCCCCTTTTTCTTTTTCCTTTTCAAACGAAAAATGAATAACCTTTTTACTATTAATCCTTAATTAAAATTTTAAGTCACTTTGAAATAAATAATTAATAGCATAATTAAATCAATTAAAAAAAAGAAGAAAAAAAGAAGAAAAAAAACAAGAAAATTCTAATATCATGCTGACCAGGATTAATATATATCGGAATTAAAATAAAAAAGGAAAAAAATAAATATTATATTAAAAAACTAATATAATTTATTGTTCTATTGATCTAATATATATTATTATGAATATAACTTTGAATTGATTACCAAGCTATTATTATGGATAATAAGTTCCTATTGAAAGCATATAGAGAAATAACAATATCTTTTATTAATCAATTTCTTCCGTTCGCTTGTCTAGTTTCAAATAGTATATTTAACATCATGAATCATTATTAAAAAAAAAACCTAGAAACAACAAAAAAATATGATTAAATTGAAACAACACTTGTAATGATAATCATAATTATAATTTTTAATTAATTATAATTTATAAATAAAAATGGAAATTGGATTTGAATAATCAAGTTATAAAGCAGCATACATACTTTTACGCATTTTTTTAATCATCTAATATAATTATTAGAATTATAATTGGAAGATTAATAATCTAAGTAGGTTCGGTGTTGGCATTTTCCAAGAAAGTAATTATTACATTCTTTTTTCTCCCCTTTTTTTGCAATAAAAAAAATAAATAAAATAATAATAATAATATAATAAAAATAATAATAATAAGTAATAAATATATAATAATTAATTAATTACTATATAAAAAAAAAAAATTTTTTTTTAATTTTAAAAAAATAAGAATATAAAAATTAATAAATAAAATATATAAATTAATTAATGAATAAATAATAATATAATAATAATAATAATAATAAATATAATCAATAATATAAATAATAAAATAATAATAATAATAATAATTAATAATAATTAATAAATAATATAATAATACATAATAATAATAATAATATAAATAAAATAATAAAATAATAAATAATAATAATAATAAAATAATAAAATAATTAATAATAATAATGAATATAATACTAAATACTAATAATAAAAATATATAATAATAATAATAATAATAATAATAATAAATAATAATAAATTATAATTATTAAATAATAATAATAATAATAAATAATAATGATTCAATCAATAAATGTTTTAAATATATAATAATAAAAATAAAAGAAAATAATCCCATAAATTAAATAATTAATAATAATAATAAATTATAATATAATACAATAATAATAATGATAAATAATAATAATAATAATAATAATAATAAATAATAATATAACTAATAATAAATAAATTAAAAACAATAATAATAATATAAAATATAATAATAATAATAATAATAATAATAAAAATAATTAATAAAAATAACTAATAATAATAAGATATTAGAAGTAAGAGAGAGCGTGAGCAAAGTGATACGAGAGGTCACTCAAATCGGACCACAGGAGGTAGTTAGATGGTAGCGTGTTAGTGTCCTCTCACATCACTGATATATATAATAATAATAATAATAATAATAATAGATGAAATATATTCCAGAGGGGGGAAGAGGAGGGAAATGTAAGATAAAGCCGCGCGTCCGGTCGAGCACCGCTAGAGGTTGGGTACAGAGCTAACCAGGAATGGTTGTCTCAGCGCTGCTAATGATGAACTTATGACTTGCATTAGAAGATTCATGAGTCGAATCGAGAGGAGGGTGATTAGAAGGTGTCACATAACTTTCGAGCAATCGCACGCACGCAGGGAGAGGAGCCTGCACGGACCTTCGAGATTTTAGACGCGTTGAGAGAGCGTGTAGGAAAAATGAGCATCGTATGGAGTGATACGCACGCTATCGGGAATTCATGAGAGTCTGATCCGGCGCAAAAGTATCGTAACACCAACCCAGTATCTATCGTAGGTAGAAGCAAGGGTGGTATAGAATGAGCAAGAGACATCGAGCATCGACGCGGTGAAATATTACGAATGGGAGGGTGAGTACATGTGAGATAAGTCGAGCGAAGTGTTACAGCCATGCCGCTGACTCACTATATGTTTGAGACATACAGACGACGTCTAAGATGAAAATTTCACACTCACTTTTATTAGATTTCAGTATTTTGGTTGGTCTACGGTTTTAATTAAAATATATCAATAACGTGAATCACACATATATAATATGTATATATAAATATATAATTATTATCTTTATATATATAATAATATATATTTAATTTATATAATATATTATATATAATAAATAATGTATCATATATAATATATAATAATTATATATATATATAATATTAAAATCATTATATAATAAATATTATATATATAATATATATATCATAATATATATAATAATATATATCATATAATTTATAATACTATTATTATATAAAGTATATTATATATATATATATATATATATATATATATATTAACTATATTTTATATAGTATAAATATATAAATATAATATATTAATATTAGTATATATATATAATATAATATATTCTATATATATATATATATTATATATATAGTTATATATATAATATATATAGTATATATATATAATATATAATAATTATAATTATATTATATATAAAATATATATATATATATTATAGTAATATATTATATATTTATGTTATAACAAAGAAATATATTCCCCTGAAAAAAAATGTGGAAAATTTTAGAATTCCCGGGAAACCCATTTTAAAGCCCGAAAATGGCCCCTGAAAATCCGCATTTTTGAAATGTGGAGCAAGCCAAAAGGTTGGTTGGGAAAAACAGCGCAATTGTAGTTTTCCGAGACTTATTAGTGTACTAAAATTGTGCATAGAGGATAAGTGGTCTTGGGTCAGAGCGCTGAACAGGAAAAGGATGAGACTTTGTTGAAAATTATGTCGAAGGAGTCATCCTAAGATTAGGAGGTATGTCACTGGAAAGTTCAGAAGAGCTGTGTCTGTTGCATAACGATATTAAAAACAAAAAACAATTTGAAGGACAAACCGAGGTTGGAGAGAGTTAGCAGAAAACACGATCTTTGAAAAGGTGAACCACCCAAGACACCACCTTTTCAAGAAAATCTTTATGAATAGAATCACCACAGATATGTGAGCAATACTCCATACAGAGCAATCGAGACCCCTATAAATAGCAAACAGATAGGGAAATGAAAACAGAACACCCAACTATTAGAAGCTTGTTTAGTAATAGAGATAATGGCATCCTCTCAGGAAAAAATCTCGAGAAAAAGAAAATACCATGGACGATACGAATGGTTATACAGTATAAAAAATTGAAGGAATTGAGTATTTAAATTATTGAAAATGACCATATTTTTGGGAGGGGGTACGATTATAACTTTGGGAAAGATCAAAGGTTAGATCCAAGGACACCCTCCAAGCTTGAGTAAATTTTAGTTGTAATGACGTCTTTGAAAATGAAATGAGTAATGAAGGGAGGAGTCGTCGGCATAGAAATGGATATTGGATAGGTGATGGAGTGACGGAGAGATGGTCATTAATGAAAGTAAAGAAGAAAGTTGGGGATATAGGAAAATCCTAAGGAACGCCACTATTGATAGATTTAAAAGATAAACTGTGGCGTGTAACTGCTGTATGAAGACAGGAAATGAAATTTGAGAGAAGGACAGATACCATAAGGGAAAAATTTAGAAATGAAAGTTTTCGATATTTGCAGCGCCATAGCAAAAGATTCACCGAAAAGCCGAAGTGCAGAGGAGTAAGAGTCAAAGAGAAGAGAAAGAAGATCTTAATAAATGGTTCGCTTCTTATAAAAGTCATACGGGCTATCAGGAATAAGATTAGAAATCTTCCCGTTAAAGGTACAATAGATTCGATAGCTTCAGAAGGTAAAGGATTAAAGCAATATGATGACAGTTAGAGTCAGGGCTACGGAATTGGAACCATGGAATCGGTAAATTTTGGGGGTTCGGAATTGTAACCGGAATAGGGGTCGCACGATCTAAAGTAATCGAAACTGGCCAGGAACCTGAATCGGGTGTGAAATTCCTTTGGTGTTTGAACGGAATCAGAATCGGTAAACTTTGAATCTTTTTTAAATCCGGTTCTAAATTTATAACCTAGATAGAAATCGTAGTAAAATATGGTAGACATAAAACATTGTTTGTAAGTGTTGCCTCCTGAAATTATTAATATCTTTTTTAATTATTTTTTTGGTTATTATTATTTGTCTGCGATTTCCAATTGCGAATCACTTCATTTTATATAATAAATTGTAATTTTCAAAAACTTTTCATAATCAATTTCTTTATTCGTGCATAACAATACTTCACGTTAATATAATTAAAATTTTAATGCTGAAATGTAAATCAGATTTGAATTTAAAAGCAAATTTCTTCATCCAATATTTACGATGTATAAATTGAATATAAAACTCTTTCTCCTTGTAATGTTTTTCTAGAAATGGTGATGACCCTAGAAGAGTTAAATCCTCATCATCTGAAATTAACAAAATATCTGACATTTACAAGTGAAATGATGGTAAATTTCTTTGTACAATGTTGTTAATTAATTATCCAACAAGTAAATACCCTGTCTTCTTAACATTTTAAAGCAGTACAACAGTGTTCGAATTTGATACAGTATAAACATATATGATATAAGTTATACTATGATTCTGAGGACAAGAAAGTGAAATCGAAATCTTATAATTTTGGTTATAACTGACATCTACACATTTTTTTTCTTATAGTTTTGCTTGAATTGATTTTCAATGGAAGGTGGTCTGTGCCAATGATCGATTTCCAAGTTAATTATTTAGTTATTAATTTTTAATTATTGTATAAAGTCCTATTTAGATATTTAAAATGATTTGTATTAAGTACGAGTAGTAGATTTTGATTTTATTTCTGAGAAACATTTCAGCAATGTCGCTAAAACTGTTTTAATACTCAATGAATAGCAATTAATACATTCTTACTTGTGAATGCTGGACTCCGTCGTTTATTGCTAGTGCTGAAAACCATAGAAAAATAAATAAAGGTGAAGTGCATCCTGCAATTAATGATGTCTATAAAAAATATTCTAAAGGACATGAACATGTAATGAAAATAGACGAGCATAATAATATAGATTCCTTTGAGAATGCTGCATTATCCCAAATTCATCATATACTGCAGTTGGTAATGCGTTTTGGCTTGGAAGGATAAGTCAGATAAAACTATTGGAAGAATAAAATAAGTAATTGCGGCCGAGAGAACGCTTTCTTTAGGGTCGATTATGAATGGCAAAGGAGCCATTTATACAAAGCTACTCGATGAGCAGCTCATACTTAATGTGAAACGCATTCTGGAACTGAAGTCTTTTCTTGATGACATAGGATAACAAGATGTCCTTATGACTGAAACTCAGTGGCATCAGTCAAAAGAGCTCGATTGTTTACTTTGTCATACCCATTAGGCCACCAAAATATTACAACCTGAAGATTTGAATGTAAGTTTTTTCTACAAAAAGTGGAAGACACTCATCTTCTCATTTATCCTTAACTGGCAGTGTTTTAGCTAATGACATAAGACATTTAATGAAAAAAAAAGAAAGACTTTTTCTTGATAATGATATATCATTTTTGCTGGTACATATTTAGATATTAAAGGAAGCTCAGGAAGCTTGAGCCCAAACTGGTCTTTGTTGTGTAGCAGTCCAAACTGAAAGTATTAATGGTGAAGAAGGTGATGTAGAAAGTTTTCTGAAACAGCTCGAAGTTATATTAATGTTACATTTTCACAATCAGAGGATGAACTTTATTACGAGAAAATGCTAGAGAAACAGGAAGAAATAAATTTGAAGCAACAAAACAACCCCAACAAGAAAGACCACTGAATCTTAAAGTAAAAGTTTTTAGCTACACTGGTAGATTTAGATAAAATAGATAGTTCCTTATAGTTCGGAGTAAATAAACCATAAATAAATTTCAATGCGTTATCTGGCTTTATTAGCTGCTGCCAGGCTTGGGTTCAAGTACATTTTGTCAAGTACAAGTACAAGTACTCTAGAATTATTCAAGTACAAGTACAAGTACTATAGAATTTGTTCAAGTACAAGTACAAGTACATGGTATCAAGTACAAGTACAAATACTTTATGAAAACTTATACATATATATTATATATATATATATATATATATCTAAAGACTTATCTTATATATATATATATATATATATATATATATATATATATATATATATATATATATATATATATATATATATATATATATATATATATATATATATATAACATCTTCATCATCATTTCTTCATCACTCACCTTCTCTCCCCAAGACTGGGGTAAGGTGCGTAACATGCACCGGAAACAGAAATGTAGTAGAAGAATATGAAGCAAGTCGAAAAGAAAGCCCAGCCTAAGACCCTTTTATACCTTTTAGTGAGAACTCGTCGCAGTCAGAAAATCCACCCTAGAGCT